>JAYJMB010026196.1:15203-27629 GCA_036873735.1 Pouteria campechiana
GTCGAGTCTTTACATTAACATTATCCTTATATTTCTCATTTCATCCAATCCAATAGCCTTTAAATGAAATGAAATGGAGAGATTTAAGGCTATTTTGTAACAAGGGTGAGATAAATTTTCTAGATGATAAGATAAATTTTGGAAACTTTTGTATTTTTTTTACAAGGGTAAGGCTAATTTTTAAGATGATAGGATAAATTTTGGAAACTTTTGCACCGGCCATTGGATTTTAGTTATTTAACAACAGTAATGCAAGAGATGTGAGTGAGATGATTAAAAGGCTGAATATGCATTATATGTAAATTCTAAAGTACAAAGTTTAATATATGAAATTAAAAGCCAGATGTTATTTTATTTAAAATTGTATATTTAGAGGGTTTAATTTATAAAATGATACATTTTATGAAAAGTTTATCTATTTAATTTTTATTCATTTTGTGTCTAACATTTGTGGCTGACATAACTTTTTATATTAATGATATTATTATATTTTTTCTACGTATTTATTCTTTTCCACTTCTTTTATCTCTCTTTTATATTAACTAAATATCACATCAACATGGTATAGAAAGAAGCAAAAATTTTTGCACTTTTTTTTAGAAAGTTTTGATTTACCAAAAGGTCTTTTAATCCGGTTCAAACCAAACAATTCGTGGGCTTTGATTGAATCTCCTCAATCGAGCTCCAATCTGCCAAGCATCATGTCTGTGGGGAAACTGTGGCATGAAAAATCATCCCAGAATCAACCCATCATCTCCTTTTCTGACCACAACCTACATGGACCAGGAGATATTTATTGCGGGAACAGACTCGAGCGTGACGACCATGGAATGGGCCATGGCCGAGCTGCTTCGCAACCCTCGGATCATGGCAAAGGCAAGATCAGAGCTCAAGGCGACCATTGGCTCAGAATCCCAAGTGGAGGAATCCGATATCGATCGACTCCCTTACTTCCAAGCCATCGTGAAGGAAACTCTGAGATTGCACACGCCAGCCCCACTCCTCATCCCTCACAGAGCCGAAGACAGCGTCGAAATATGCGGCTATACATTACCCAAGCACACCCAAGTGCTGGTGAACACATGGGCTATCAGCAGAGATGCTGGATTATGGCCTAACCCCACCACATTCTCACCGGAGAGATTTTTGGCTTCTGACATTGACATAAAAGGCAGAGATTTCAGGCTAGTACCGTTTGGGGCAGGCAGGAAGATATGCCCTGGAATGAACCTTGGCCTGAGGATGGTGCATCTGATGCTAGCATCTTTGCTGCATTCGTTTGCGTGGAAGCTCCCGGATGGGATGCGCCCTGAGGACATGGACATGAATGATAAATTCGGCCTCACCTTGCAAATGGCAGTTCCACTTCGAGCTGTGCCTGTGCAGGAGGATCAAGTAGAGGCAGTTTTGCAACTGTTTTTAAGGTTTTAAGGTAAGGTGTGTGTTGTTTATGAGGATGTAGCTGGTATGGAGCATATTAACTCTAATGGAAGAATAAAAGAAATATCATTAAGGAAGATAGTGTGATTCCCTTGTGTGCCGTACCAGGAATTCTTTGATGCTAAAAAAAAAAAAAGACTGGCTTTATTAATAAAATAAAGAGCTTCATTGAAAAAAATAAAACACTTCTTAAAAATGTTGGTTTTCTTTACTTCTTAATTTTTTACATGTATTAGGAAGTAACCCATGAAAGCAGTGATTTAAGTGCTTTTTTGGCTTATGTAGCTAAATTAGTAGATATAAATTGTTATTTTTTTATTGAGACGTTTATACAAATTCAAAGTGTTGATTCTAGTTGCTTCTCCGGTCAAAATCAAAGATAAAAGAAATACTAAATAGCTATCTTGTAATCTTCAGCAAAGATTACAACCAGATCAGGTGCACAAATCAAATCAATTGAAAGTCCATGGTAGACTAATGATTATTAGAGAGATGTTAAGGTCGCATCATCATTTTGAGAGACAAGCTTCGAAATTTTAGCTTGTTTATTAATGGAAGGGGTTTCTTGTGAAGTGCTTAGTTCGATATCATAGCCTCATAGGTTGAGTAGCGGATCGAGCAATTATCTGCCAATAGCAAAAGCTGACAAAGAGGTTGTCATTCATTCCCGTGCATGTGATCATTTATCCAATAAATCTATGATTGTGGTTGGGACGGAATGTCGGCAACAGATCACAGTTTACATCGAGATTGTCCTAAAATCTAATTAATTAGACCTTGGCCCGATATACGTCATTCTCGAGTATAGATCGCTAGCCGTCAACATTCAAAATTACAAGTGCAACCGGTCCATTTTAAGGCCATTAGGTACCACATCATTCTCGAGTATAGACAGCTAGCTTTTAGCAAGTTTTTGATCTTATTTAAAACTTTTTTAAAAAATCTTGAATTCTTAGAGAATTTTAAATTGCTTCATAAGCTCAAACGTGTTCTAACCTTTTTGTATATTGTTGAGTGCTGAGTTAATTGGTATATGATTAGTCCAGACTATGAATTTCAAGGGAAATTAAGATCAAATACAGCTAAAAAAATGAGGAACAATGGTTCTGCTCTGGCGGTTGCATGGTGAAACCACAACTTTTTAGCAAACTGGAATGTTTTGATCAGATTTAAGTCATCCATTATATTTATATTCATGCCTATTTTATGAGCCCCAATACCATCTTGATTAGGCAATAACAAACCAAAAGTCATGACTAGACTATCTAAAATACTTTTTAAGAATGTTCATGATCGCTTAGATTTTTAATTAATATGATTTTCGACATATTAATTAAGTAAATGGTACTATTAATAGTAATTGGATCGGCCCAAAATAAAACTTATGATTTGTGAAAAATTAAAGAGTTACATGTGCCTTGCTCAACCGTTGCAATGAAAAGTCCGCCTTAAGGGCAGGTTTTCTTGACTCCAAATGACTAAACCCATAGCATTTTAGTTAAATAAAACTATTTATTAGAGATCATGATTGATAGTGATTGAGGTCAATCTCGTGTTTTACATCAAATAAAAAAACGAAAATGTCAAATTAACAATCAAAAGCAGGTCTAAATGTGAAATAAAAAATAAATAATTCGATCCTTGCCCACTGAAATGTAAGCAAGACGTGCTTCCCGGCGAATAACAGGGCATGAATGATGCAAAGTTTGAAGCGTTGGTAATTGGGGATTTTCTAAGCCTTTGCTTAAGCCTTCACTAACCATTATATTAAAGTCGATCGTGGGTTTATTTGCTGATCGTTTGTTCATAGAGAGAGGATGAGTAATTTTCTCTTTTGGTCTATCAAACGATCTTTAGAGAAAAACCTATACAAAATAGTTAATCTAATCTTTGGAAGATAACATAGTTAGCTGGCTCCAAATGCGGTAACCCAAATCCGACCTTTCTCGGTACAACAAAAAAATAAAGCAGATTAGGTATGAGAATAATGTTATTAAAGGCTATTAGATAGAATTTTTTAGGAAAAAAAAACAGGTTGTTAAAATAGTTAAACTAATTGAAAATTCTCTTTCTTTCCTTGTTTAGCTAGCCAAGCATGGGCTGTGCGCCTTTGTCTTTTTTCTGGTGCGTGAGAGAGAGAGAGAGAGAGAGAGAGAGAGAGAGAGAGAGAGAGAGAGAGAGAGAGAGAGAGAGAGAGAGAGAGAGGATTACAAAGGACTGTTTCTGTGGATTTCTTTGCTATGGGCGTGCATCCGTCTCCTCTTCCTCCTCGCAAGACGAAGGACTGGTTTGCACAATCTCTCGCCGGGCCCCTGCCCTCTTCCCATCATTGGCAGCTTAGCCGAACTCGGCCAGAAACCCCACCAATCCCTCTCCCGCCTCGCTAAGACCTATGGCCCAATCATGGCGTTGAGACTCGGCCGCGTCTTGACAGTCGTGGTTTCGTCTATGGAAACAGCCAAAGAAGTCCTCCAAACCAACGATCAGGCCTTGTCTGGCCGAACAGTTTCCGACGCAGTCCGAGCCCAGCGCTATTGCAATTCCACCATGGCCCTGCAACCCACAGACTCCAACTGGCGCAAGCTCCGAACCTTGTCCAACACCCAAATCTTCACAGTCCAAAGACTCGACGCCAGCCAAGCTCTCCGTCGCCTCAAGGTGGAAGAGCTCATCGCCCACCTTCGTGGGCATTGCCTGGAGGGAGGAGCAGTAGATATTGGTCGGGCTGTCTTCGTGACAGCTCTCAATTTGCTGGCGAACACCATCTTCTCCCTCGATTTAGATGTGCTTCTTGATCAAAGCCAAAGCAATCATCTCAGCCGCAGTGACATCAAAGTTTAGTCATGGTATGATTCATTACACATAAGTAAGCATTAATGTGAATTTTCGCTAATTAATTTCAAGGGGTCATTGAGATGGTAATTAAATGGTATATGTATTTGAGAAGACAATAGTCTATCCTTTGGGTAAATATTCTCTAGCCAAACTATATCTTTTATTCACTTAATTATATTTTTCATTATCATCTATATTTTAAAAAAAATATATTTCTTTTCTGTACTATTGTTTAATTTTACTTCTCTATGATATATTTATCAGCACTTCACTTTCCTTTCATCTCATGAAAAGGGAGAAACTATCAGTAGGCAAGCAGACATGGCTTTTGAAAACTGGATGTTGGATGCTCACAGAGAAGACCAATTCGTATCTTGACAAATTAAATGTGTGCCTTGTGCACAATTTTGATTAGTTGTAACCTTTCCAAGCATTGATATATAATTGATAACCAACTATAGTATTCAATGATTACCAACATGTTATCAAGATTAGGTACACAGGCAATTTAATGTCTTTCAGCCCAACTTTAATGAAATTAGTCTTAGATTAGTCATTGGTTTAGCTGTGCTTGGTCTAAGGTAAAGGCTCAGTAAAAGCCATTTTCAAGGTAAAAGGAGTATACAACCTACTCATTATCTTTTTTCTTTTTCTTTTTTAAAAAAAGATATCTAATGTTTTATATTTAATATTTATTGATATATAGCTAAATATTTTCTATAATATTTACACCATAATTTTTTTTCACCTTTTTCTAATTTTCTTCTTTTGTTTTACATCTCTTTTACCTCAAAACAAGGAAAGTAATCTCACGTCCAAAAACTGGCATAATTCACAACCGATCTGAATGCGTCGTCTCAGGAGATATTCTCTGCAGGAAGCGACACAAGCTCAAGCACGGTGGAGTGGGCGATGGCGGAGCTACTGCGCAACCCAAACGCCATGGCAAAGGCCCGAGCAGAGCTAATCGAAACCATCGGATCAGAACACCAAGTCCAAGGATCTGACATCTCTCGACTCCCATACATGCAAGCCATCGTAAAGGAAACGTTGAGGCTGCACCCACCAGTCCCTCTCCTCATCCCACGCAAGGCCGAGTCCAGCGTGCTAATCGGCAGCTACACCGTGCCCCAAGGATGCGCAGCTGTTCGTGAACGTGTGGACCATTGGCCGTGATCCAACGGCGTGGATGGAGCCGATTTCCTTCATGCCAGAGAGGTTCGTGGGTTCTCACATTGATGTGAAAGGCAGGGATTTCGAGCTCACGCCATTCGGGGCTGGCAGAAGGATATGCCCAGGCATGCCCCTGGGGCTGAGAATGATCCACCTGATGCTGGCCTCGCTGCCGCATTCCTTCTCTTGGAAGCTCCCAAATGCTGTGGAGCCATAGGAAATGGACACGAATGAGAAGTTTGGCATCACCCTTCAGAAGACTGTGCCACTTTGTGCTGTCCCTGTGCTAGCAGATTGACAGACATGGAATGTATGCATGTAGATCCTGTTGAAAAGAAGGGAAAATAAGGCTACTGTTATATATCTACTCTTGTGTTTGGTTTGAGGTTAAGGAGATGCAAATTGGAAGATGGGTTGGTTTGAGGTGGAAGGACGTAAATTAGGAGCTCTGCCATCCATATATAATCTTTAATTAATTAGATCATATGTACTAATCAATTCCTAATTTCTAGTGATTTGTTCATCTTTTAATTGTTTTCGTTGTTTAATTACAAGTCAAAGAGCAATGTTAATTTTAATATGAAGCTGAAATTACAAATCAATGCAAATGGAATACTTCACATCCACAGCATCCGTAGGACCGTAGCTGGATGAAAGTTTGACGAAGCCGAGTCGCGTGATAAATCCATTACTGAACGGTGCTGGCGGTGATTCCTACACACAAATACCAGTACCAAGATCTTATAAAACTTTCCAAAATTATCCATCAGCGATGAGAAGAATGCTCCGGAAGGAATAGTAAATAGATGTCAATGCCATCTTATTTACAAATCTTTTTTGTAAATATGATTTATTTTCTCTATAAAAAAGATCATTCATTCAAATCAGATGGACCATGTCAAAGAAAATCATGATAATGGATATCTTCATGCTAAAAATTATTTTGAGACCATAATCTAAATTATTCAATGTATACTCTTGAGCAAATAAATGTATGGCGAAATTTTTATAGTTATAATCGTGGCTCATGCTATGATGCTTATAAGAAATGTACAATTTTTATAATTTTTTTAGTAAGGTCCAACTTAATGTCTGATTCAAATAATTTTTATGTTAAAATTTAAATTATATTTAAAATATCATAAAAGGTTGAATGAACCGAAAAGATAATGTGGGCCCCTGTGTAATTTTGGATCCCATAATTAACGGTGGTGTACGATGATCATCTAAATCGCTTCCTGGTAAATATTCTATTTAGTGTACTACAGAAAATGCTTTCAGGGTTTGGGTGTAAAAGAAAAATAAAGAATGTAAATAAAAAAGACATTTTCATCACTGTAGGAAATAATGCGTCATTCCTAAAATAAATAAAGATAAATAGATGAACTTAAAAAGAAAAATAGCCTGATAATTGAAAAAGGAATAACAAATTTCTTTCCTTATAAAGCTTACTTTCAAAATCTGAACTCGAGGAATCCAAAGTGCCTAAATCATGTCAAGGATTGCACGCTCCTCTTTAAAATGGACGGTTCATGTGCTGGCACACATCTACATCCAATACAAGATTATAAAAGCTAATAAAAGATTATAATATAATCTTCCAGGTCATAGCCATAAACTAAAAATTTAGTATAGTTTGTAAAAGGACGACTTCAAAAGAGTAGGTTGAACACATTTCATAACGGTCGCAAATAAAACATTTTATACATCACTATTAGATATATACTTAATTATTTTTATTTTATTGACTTTATGGTTAACATTATTTCCTATCTTGTTGAAATAGAATCTCTTTATATATATATATATACATGAAAATATGTCTCAAGAAAAAATAACTTGATGGACTTCATTGTTAGAATTGATTGGGCTATATCACGGCAAAATGAATGAAAATTTGACCATGATTCAGTCAATACAAAGCCAAAGCTTAAAACACTATATTCCTTTGAGAAATTTCTCATAGACATATATACTAAAGTCATTTTTTATAAGGTTCAAGAGGAATTACATCAAAATGTTGTTTATAGTGCAAAACTTGAAAAAGAAGATGATGACTACTCTATTTACAAGGTTCAAAGGCTTAAGGAAATTTATAAAGAGAGGGAGGTAAAGTATACAAAAAATACACAAAATGCTTAATGTGCTTGCAAGATGTTTGAGTTTGAAGGTATTCCTTGTAGGCATATATTTTGTATTTTGAGGAAAAATCGAATAGTTTATTTACCTAGTCATTATTTATTGAAAAGATGGACAAAATATGCAAATGAGGGAAATATTTTAAAAAGAAATTGTGATAAAATGTTGGAGGAAAATTATGAATCTACTTCTTTGAGATATAACAGTTTATCACAAATCTCAAATAGAGTTATTGAAGAAGGGTGCAAATCAAGATAGTCATATGAGGTGGTTAAAAGTTTATTGCACAAGATCTTCAATAAACTTCAAGTAGTAAATTCAAACACATCTACTTCAACAATATGCAAGAAGTGAATGGTAAGAGATGATGATTTTGAAGCTCCAAGAGAACTAACACATGTCAAAACAAAAGGAAGTGACAAAAGACTTATTTCTAAAAAAAAAGGCAAAAAGGAAGAAAATTAAAGCAAATAACCGAAGATGTCATGGATGTGGACAAGTTGGCATAAAACATGATGAGCACAATTGTCCCAGACTAAAAAATGAGTAAGGCTCTTTCTCTTTGATTATGAAACAACTTTTTTTAATTGCATTATTATCTCTTGTCAATTCATTACAATGCTAATTTTTTATATTTTAGTTATGATAGAGGAATCATTGTAGAATCACCAAGTAATGAAATTGAATCATCTGATGAGATAATAACTGTAGATAATGACATGGAGGCCATAAATAATGGCATGTTAGATTCTTTCAATTGAAAATATCATAAATGGTAAATTATCTTTATTAAATATAGTTTAAATTTTCTTCATCATGTATTTTATTATTATAAATCTTCTATCGCTTATGTTATAATCATGCATTTTTTGATTTGTATCAATTAGCCTATACCTTACTAACATTATCTTTCTTTCTTTTTTTTACTTTCCGGGTGGTTTTGTGCAACGTCATTCAAGTATTATTGGAGTAGTGTTTGTGCAAAGTCATTCAAGTGTTATTGGAGTAGTGCTTAACAAATAATTAGTTGAATTTTCTTTAGAATGATTTAATTTAACATTTTTTTAAATGTTGTTTTGGTCTAGCAAGATCTTTGACATATCTTGATATATTAGTGAGATTTTAGCAAAAGAATACAAATTATGGAAATTACATGAATCAAGTTTTGCTTATAATTTTAGTATTCTTTTATATATTTCTTTTCTTTTATTTTTAGATTATTTTCGAAGCATGATGGTGAATGTATTTTACGTGTGCTTTATGTGTAGGCTTATGTGCTTTATAAATAAAATTTAATTTATTAATTAAGTTATAGTCTTTATTTAACCCTTAAAAAATAATTCAATTTTAAAAAATCATAATACAACTTTCATTTTCATATATTCATTAACATCTGAATTATCTATCATCCACACTTTTATAATTGAATTAAAACTATTCATTTTACCTATTTATGATTATGATAAAAATAAAACAAAAAATAAAAATATAATCTCTCAATGACTATTAGAATTCATGGTTGAAATTTGATCCAAAATCTTTTATTCAATTGGAACATATTCTTACACTTGTTGGTCGGCCTACAAATACTTCACCAGTTATCTAAATGTTTTATAATGCATAGAAACCCCCACACTTGGTGCGCCTATTGATAAGAGATTATAACACTGATTTGGGAGTAATTTTTTATTTAAAAATTTTGAACACAAAAATATTCATATGATATAGGAACAACGTTTTATTTTTATTTGAATATATAGAAACATTGGCATACATTGGCATGATTTATGAGTAATTTTTATTTTTATTTGAATGCATAGAAACATTCACATAATTTAGGAGTAATTTTTTTATTTTTATTTGTGTATGCAAAAATATTCACATGAAATGTAAGTAAATTTTTATTTGAATATAGAAAAACTTTATGTGATTTCTAAAAATAATATTTATATTAATAAAAATAGTAACTTAGGTTTTCTTAAATCACATGGGTGCGTGATTTAAAATGAGAGGATTTTTTAAGGCCACTTATTGACGGCCTCCAGATTAGAAGATACCTATGCAATGTTAATATTATTTTTACACTTCTGTGATATGATAATTCCCTTAATGCCATCTCATTTTATGTCATTCCATGGGTTGCCATAAAATATTGAGATGACTAGTAAAGTATCCGTGAGGCCGACCAAAAAGTGTAAATTATAACTATGCAACTTCAGTAATACGTTTATGCTTAAACATATTTTTATGCTTTTTGGTCGGCCCAGGAATACTTTACCATTCATCTAAATGTTTTAAAATACATAGCAACCCCCACACTTGATGTGCCTATTAATAAGAAATTGTAATACTGATTTAAGACTAATTTTTATTTAAAAATTTTGAACACAAAATATTCACATGATGTAGGAATAATATTTTTATTTTTATTTAAATATATAGAAATATTAGCATAATTTAGGGGTGATTTTTATTTTTATTTGAATATATAGAAATATTCACACGATTTAGGGATAATTTTTTTACATTTAGCTGTGTATGCAGAAATATTCACATGAAATATGAGTAATTTTTTATTTGAATATAGAAAAACTTTACATGATTTCTAAAATAATATATTTATATTAATAATGTATTAATGTTAAAAAAGCAATATCTCAGGTTATATCTTATGGAATTTTCCTGGTAGATATATCTATTTCATTAGATATTCCTTAGGTGAGTGTCTGCTAGATATAACCATTAGAATTGCCTGCTAGAAATTCACCTTAGAATCATTACTCACTTCCACGTACACAATAGGAAGTCCAATTCCACTTCCACACACGCAATCCAACACACACAAGCAAATTGGTATTGTAGGACGCTGTCTTGACCGAGAGCGCATAAATCCAATTGCGCGACGCTGTCTTGACCGAGCGCATAAATCCAATTGCGCCGAGAGCGCACAAGGGCATCTCTCTCTATATATATGATAGGGTTATGCTTTTGTGAGTACGGTCTCACACGAGCAGCTGTATGACAGGTTCTAAAATTATTTTTTTTTAATTTTTTTTACAAACTTGAAAATCAATGGATGATTAACCTATAAACCAACTTTTACGATTTTTGAATTTTTAAAAATATTTTTTTGATTTTTGAAGTTCATGGGCATTTTTGAAAAAAAAAAATATATATATATATATATATAATAGATTCCACGTTTTATCTCATTTATATTAACTTCGTTGTAATTTGTTAGATTATAGGCCACTATTATGTCCTATATACGGTATATTAATTCCAAATTAAAATTGTACATAAATTAAATAATAAAGCGAACCACCTCAATGGATGTCAACCAAAGCTTTAGAAATTAGCCACCTCAATAAATTGTGGCCACGTGTATTTTCCAGATGACTTATGTGCCAAACTAACCAAAGCTTCATGCGTAGTCGGCTCTTCTGATTGGGAATCAATAAAAAGGAGTGAGAGGAGGAAAAACGTAAAATTTAGAATGGTAAAGAACAAAGTAAGATATGATGCAACAAAATACAGTGTAATAATTGAAACTAAAGTGACTAAAAAAAGTAGATAAAAAGATAATAAAGTTGTTGGTAGAAAGTGGGAGTACATGACATCACATCAATTGAAAGCGTATGAAAAAAATGAGGAAAGAAAATTTCCTCTCATCTGACAAGGTTCAGAAAGCCTTTCAGCTTTTAAAAGAAACAATCTTCACAAGTTTTTAGTTGCTGGGTTACACACAAATTCATGTTTCAACCTTTCCTGGTCCAGAAACATGACACTAGGGCAGCGGATTACATGGGATTGGCATTCTAAAAGAGCAACTATTCTAGTCTTGCTATGCACGTTTTACACTGGCTGTGGAGCTGGGTACACTTTAGGCTTTGGTTTCACTTCCACTTCGTTTATGCTGCGCAGGAAGATGGCATCACGCTCATGTCTGCAATGCAACAAGTTGGCAAACAAAAGTTCATGAGCTGAACAGAATCAGAAAAAGAGAATGGAACAAGCAGTGTGGAGATGGGATACTTACGGTTTTTCTCCTTCTTCATATGTATAACTCGATGCCGCTGCCAATAAACTTCCATCTCTGCTGAAGGATAGTGCAGCAATGCTTGTAGGATATCTTGAGTACTGGAAAGGAGAACTGGAGTAAGAATTCTTGTTGCATGCAAGACCAGAATGTTGGGATTGCTTTGGCAAGCATTACCTGATACAGCCTCTTCTTATTGTTGCCATCCCACACATTTACATATCCATCACAGCCACCAGTTGCAAATGTTCCATAGCTGCAAATTCTTGGGTTTAGGCATTTGAGAGAAAAAAGAAACACATGACATCAGGAATCACAAAAGAATTGAAAAGCAGAACGTACACGGGGTGGAATGCAATGGTGTTGACAGGGTAGACAGTATCCTTTCCATTCTCTGAGTGGCGATGGCATTTGAATGAGTACCTGAATGAAGCTCATCCCAGTGAATTCAGAACAAAGCAAGTACCAGGATGGCACAACACCACGTATGTGCATGTTAGCCTGTGTATGCTTTTGTATGCATGCAAACGAGCCAGGCAATAGATGCAGTTTACCAAGCAGCAACAAAAATGCATGCTCTCACACCTACAGAAATCAGCTTTAGAAATACTACTTGTATCCATGCACCAAAACTGTTTACTTTGGCCTTATTGGATTCTAACAGGATTCATTGAGTCAATCGGATTTGTTTTTTTTTCTTTTTTTTGGCCATCCCACTTAATGAATCATTGGGATTGCATTTTCAGTAGAATCTTCTGCAGTTACAGGTCGTTTCATTCCCATAGCATCTCCATAATGGC
>JAYJMB010026207.1:0-38686 GCA_036873735.1 Pouteria campechiana
TAAATTAGGGGAGACTCTGTCGGAATTTCCTCTGAATTTACCACTAGTAACGCTCCAGGAAGGAGGGGCGTTATAGGAATCTACTTTGTTAATTCATTGGTAAGTTGTTCCCTCCATCAAATATTTGAATTCTATTATGGCTAGGGTTTGTGCAATTCATGTAGGGGCTGTTCATGGAGGAAAATACATGAATTATTTTGGATTTTCATGGGGTAAAATGCTCTCCATGTCAAAACGCAATGATTAGAAGAAATTAGAGGTGGAAATCATATGGTTGTTGCTATCCATGAAGTGGACAACAACTAATTGGGTGTGGAGATGAGTATGGATGAATTTGGGCAGCTAATTGACTATTTAGAAGTTTAATTGGTTTATGGATGATGATGCTATGTTGTTAATTATGTTAGATTTTGTATGTATATAGCTGGAAACTCATGAACCTTAATGTTAGTTGCTGAAATTTTCAAAAAGTGAAGCATGCTCATTATGTGTTTAGTGAAATGTGTGAATCATGAGGATGACCAACAACTTAATTAAGATGACTTAATGGATGCATTTATGATGTTAATTGATGTAGGTTTTAGTAATTATTGATTGTATACACCTAGGAATTCATAAAACAAAATGGATGTTGTTGAAAAATGGAATGTTTAAGTATGCATTCAAGATATATGTTGAAATGCATGAATGAAGTATGAGCAACAAAATTGGATTTAATTAAAACTTAATTGAGTTGTTTAGGATGCATTTGGGATGATCGATATGCTAAATATGAATTGTGTATTGTTGGAAATGCATAGGAAGACTTACATGTTGGTGAACTTTCAAAGTTTAATGTATGTATCTAATATAGTTCACAAAATACCTAGATAAGAGATGGGTACATGAAAAGAATTGAATTACAACCTTAGGACCTTAATGAGAAATAGCGTATTGAGGAAATATCCTTACTTACTAAAGAAATTCATATGCCATAAAGAAGTAAGGGAGTGTTTTGATATGAAATATATGTGAATTGTAGCATTACTTGTATAGGATCATCTAGACATGGAAAAAGAAGTCAAGTCAAGGAACATGTGATTTATAAGATGATTTTCATGCTAGTAAGTAGATTATCTTTATTTGACTACTTGATTGGATGGGAATAGTGGATATCCCATAAATTTATGATTTTGAAAGTTCATGTTAATGTATGAAATATAAGGATTGTGATTGTCCCTTCGCTAGTAAGGATAACATGTTAAGGGATAGTGGAAATCCCATAGTTGTGCATGTACAGATGTATGATTTGATAAGTTACTCTGAGATGGGAATTTAATCATGTACTCATTTGTTCTGCAATGAGACTATGATATATATATGCACTACTTAATTGTGACCTTATATATTGAGATTTTGAGTTGGATTTAATAAGACTATGCCTAGAGGGCATAGAATTGATATGTATGATAATGGAAATTATCATGCATAATATGATAGTTGGATTTATTGTATTTCTATTTTGCTGATGATGAGCAAATGAGTAAGTTTGGGGGTATTTGATAAGCAAATTTCATTCATTTACATTTTATATATTCAAGCTTAATTATTTGTAAATCCTTGTTATTTTTAGATGTATTTCATATTTATTTGTTGAATTTTCTAGGTGGTTAGAAGATTGGAAAAATAGAGAAAATGAAAGGAAAAGATGGTGCCCAAAAAAGAAGAAAATTGGAAAAGGAGCAACAAAACACAACATACAAGAGAATACCCAAAGGGGCATCGCTGGCCTCTACCTGGCACCCCCGGCATGCCAGGATCCATTATAACCACCTCGTAGCTTGCCAGGTCGACATCGCAATGCTTAATTGGGCACCATCGGCACCGTCTGGATTTTTAGCCGATTTTTTGCTTGCTTTGTCTTCTTGCTTTTTAAGATAGGGTTTGGGGGGTATCTTTTCTATATTTGTTGAAAGGTTTTTTCTAAGGGTTTTAAGGGGTGGAGCTTTGGTTTATCTTGTGGAGAAGAAGGGAGATTTCAAGTAAGTAAGAGGAAGAAGAGAGGATGTTTTACATTGCGATGATCTTATCTAAGGGAATTATTTTGATTTTCATTATGAAATAAATCCCTCTTTCTAGACCAAAGATGTAACCCTATTTGATACTTTTTGTTATGTGGATTGTTGGTTATTAATGACTATATGATTTTGTCTCATTTATTATATTGTTTGCAATGATTTGATTTGTTTAATTGTTTGATCACCAATTTGATGAGTTAGATTGATTATCTAAGCATGCTTAAGGTAGACATTATATGCTGAACCATGAGCTCCCTTGAAAAAAATGATAAATGGTTAAGGTACACACCATATGCTAAACCATCTTATTTTGGTTCATTATGTTCTTGAGCATAATGGGTTTTCACCTCAATTATGCTACACACCATAGGTAATTGGAATGAGTAAAAACACTTGATTTGAACCCGCACACCTAACAATAATGATCATACATTTCAAAGAACGAACCCAAATGAAGCATTGAATCCAACATTCCACCAGCAAAAGGTGTCATTTAGTGGCGAAATTGAATCCCTAAACCCTTGTATCTTGTTAATCTCCCTACATTATTATTAGTCATTGATTTTTACCATTCCATTTAGTTTCTACAATTCCATTCAACGCTACACAATGTCCATTTAGCTCTAAATATATTCTTTTTAAGGATAGTGTAGTTTAGTAACTAAAACTAGTTAAATCAGTTTGGTCATTCTCTGTGGGATCGAGTATTGCATTACATATTATACTGCTATATGTCCATGCACTTGCGAGGAATTATAATTTGGACTATCAGCATTGTTCCTTGAAGTGCAGGAAGTTGATGTCTAGTGAGTCAATGTCGCAACATCCAAATCCAGTGTTGCAACACTGACACCCAATGTTGTGACATTGAAATTGAATGCCACAACATTCCCCCTGCTACAATGATTGTGTGTGGTTTCTTTTGGATTTTGCATGGTGTTCCTTGGAGCCTTCATCCTGACATTCCTTGGATGTTTTGAGGGAACAAAAAGGGCATAGTAAACACCAATGGCATGTGTATGAAAATGATATGCCTTGGTGGCATGGACAAAATGGAAACCCTGTGGGGTATGATATGCCAGATAGCAAGTTGGGATACTTGTGAGGTATGGATGTGTTGATACTTGATATATAGGTAGTGATGCTTTGAAATTGATAAACTAGATGTACTTGAATTCCTCATTAGATATGTATGGTGAACTTGTGATCCTTGTGGAGCAAAGAAGGTGGAGCAAAGTAGGTGGGGTACCACTAAGAGCAATGGGATAGTTGTCATGGAACTGGCAGGCTTTGTAGTTGAGGGTATAGGGAGGGACCAATTGCACATTGATAAGGGAAGTAAGTGTTGGTGATGTTTTAACTAATCAAGACTTGTTAATAGCAAAGAACATAAGGATGAACATGTATGCATGAGAATGCCTCAGAGGTGGTACATAAATTTTGAGCTCAAAGATAAATAAATGACTATATATGAGTCAGGATTATATGGACATATGCATCATGGGCATCGAGAAGATGTCGTTGCATTATACATTGTTATGGAAATTCATCATGTCAAAGAATTGTATGAATTTTAGTTTTAATCATGATCTTCTATCATTATATTTATTTTTGTTTTTCATTTTACCTGCTTACTGATTTTTCCTAGACTCACTTAGTTTTATCCATGGTTTTAGTCAATAGGTCAGAAGGCGGAGCCCAACCTGGGGTTAGAGCTTAAGATCGAGATAGGTTGTGATCTTCATGCTGACATAAAAATTTTTGGATGTTAAACTTCCTTTTTGATAGTAATGGATATAATCTATAAATTTAAAAGCTTCAAACTTTGTATGTATCAGGCATGTATAAGGTAAGTATACTGACATATCATGAGAATGGTAAGTATGTGTGCATGTTAGTATTATCATTTGTCATCACAATGCGACTTATGATTTTGGGCGATGTGTGGGTGTACTTTATTTTGTAGAATGACACTGATGTATGCATGTGATTGTGTGGAATGATTGTATAGGTATGGAATTGATATTTTAGGGGAGAATCTGTGCAAAATTTCCCTTAAATTGTAAATTAGTAGCACCCTAAGAGCGGGTGTTACAAGTCAGAAGTCATATGTCAAGCCTATTTGGGAAACTTAACCATTTAAGGTCTCGAATAGGTATTCTAATCCTAGTCAAACCTTCTGTAATCATCATTATGGGTTGTTGAAAACTTATCAGCTAGATGAATTTTAATTTGAATATGAGAAATAAAGCCATTGGATTATGCATGATAGGGGAAGTATGGAGAATGAGGTTTAGGATCATGCATTGTTGAGGGAGAAGAGTTCAGTCCCTCATACCAATGATTGGATGATAGTCCCTCCTCCATTAGACCTTTTTTACTATGAAAAAAAGGGGGAGAATGTCAAGACTTATTGCATTTGAGGGGAATTGATGAAAAGAGGGGAAGAACAAGAACTGAACCTTTAAGGGGGAGAATGAAAATTGACCAATCTTAGCACAGTGGACTACAATGAATTAGACTTCCATATGCTTATCATATAAGTTATTTAGAGGGAGTTTACCTTAGCTCATTAGCACTATTTTATTGGTGCAAGTATTCAAGTTTTTTCATCATCAAAAAGGGGGAGAATGTTGAGTCTAAGGGCTTGGTTTTGATGATTAACAAAACTTGTTTAATGACTTGAATTTAGGTAAGGAATTGTTGCTTAGATTTTTGATTTCAAAGGGAACTTTCAAAGGATGCAACACATTCAAAGGGACATTCTGAATGCTTTAGAGAAGTTTCAGATATTCAAATATAATGTCCAGAAGGTTTCAGAGGAGCTTCGGACATGACGCAACAATGTTTAGTGAATGTTTTGAAGGCTTCGGAGAAGCTTCATAACTTTGGGAAATGATGTCTGGAGGTTTCTGAGTGTGAACTCTGATTTTAGAACAAGAAGAAGAAGTTCAAAAAGAAGAAGATGTCCCAAATGTTAAGGAAAAGATTTAGAGTAGGAGAGGGAAGCTTCGATGTTTAATCAGTAAGAAGAAGAAATGTTTGAACCTTCAAAACGTCTTCAAATGTTTAGAAAGTGTTTTAAATGAGAGAAGAGAAGCTTTAGAGGTGATGTTGATAAGGTTCAAAGCTTCAGAGGTGTTTCGGAGTCCCTTCATATGAAGAAGAGACTGTCAAAGGTGTAGAAAGAGAAGTTGGGGATGACAACACTTACACGAGCTTAAGATGATCTTAAAGGGGATTTTAGATGATCTCGAAATATAGTCCTTGAAGTAGTTGGGGACATCAAACCTTCAAAAAACTTCAAAAGTGTGAGATACTTACTTCATATGTTCTAAAGTATAACTTTAGAACATCAGAAGTGGCGAAACATGGTAGTTCACAAAAACACACTTACAATGGTTGAAAATCCCACCTAACGAGGTCGTAATAGCTAGAAAGTTTAAAAGATTATAAATAGAGGTTTGAATGAAAATGAAGCAAACTCTTGAGAAGATTAAAAATGAACCCATCTTAAGAACTCAAGTTTCGAAATAGTGTAGACACTCCAATAAGCCTCAACGAACACTGAACTTTAGAGATATATCTTTACTATTTGAGAGGAAAACTTAAGAACTGTAAAGTGGTTTAATGCTTATCTTTCTTAGAGCATAATCTATGTCCATTTAGGCATGCTTAAAGGCAACTTTCTATACATGTGTGTTTATTGTATTGAGTTACTAGTAAGCTCTGAAAACCAGTGGGAACTTGTTGGTTAGCTCAAAAACTAGATTGTATGAGTTTCTGGTGAGCTATTGAGAAACCAGATTGTATAGAGTTCTTGGTCAGCTCATAAAACCAAGGAAGCTCATTTCCATAGTGAATAGTAAAACTCAAAGTTGGGGAAACCTTAGAGAGTGGAGTTGGTGCTAAGGGGGCTCGAACCACTATAATCCTTATGTTTTTACTATCTTTGTGCTTGTGTGTTTCCATTGCATCTTATTTCTACACTTGCACATCCCATTTGTTTTCCTCACACTGTTTGGATTCCAACTTCACTATACACCCTCTGTAGCATAGAAAGCCAGGGTCTAACACTTATCAATCTCAACCACTCTACATTTTCCATTATCACCAAAGGTAACTATTTCTCCCCTATTTTCTTTCAGCTCTATGAACAGTCCTCCTCCCTATCATGTGCCTTGAGTAACCACTATCTATATACCTTGTACTGCTTCTTGTGATTTTCACGCCCACTTCCAAAGACAAAGTTATGCTTTAAGTTTTGGTACCCATTTCGGAATGGGTCTAGGCAGGTTAGTGTCAGGAAATTTTGGTACCTCTTACTTCTTGGGTGCCATTAATTTTCATTTGTAGTATGTGTTGCATTTACAGTAACTACAACTATTTTTGGAACCCAAATTTATTTGTGTGTGGTCCCATGTTTTCTTCCTATATTTTTATTCTTTTTCTTTTGGTATTTTCCATCTTTCTTTATTAGTTTTAATTTTAATAAGGTGGCTATCAAGGTTTTCTTTAAGGCAACATTTTTTGTCGTGACTTGATGAAGGTCTTTTTGAATAGTTTGATTTTACTTGAGCTTGATGTTTTCTGATTGTAAATTGGAGCATTCTTCTTTAGTTTTATTTAGCTCCTTTTGAGTTTTACCATACTTTTCTTTTAACATTTCTTTAAGGTCATAAGGATTACTTTGAGAAGTCACCGCATCTTCATTGATTGCCATGAAGCTAATTCCAATGTAGAGTTTTTCTTAGTCTCTTTGTTTAGACTAAGTGTGCTGAATTCTACATCATCTTCTTCCTCTGCTTCACTGGAGCTTTCATTCATCATAGGCTTCAGCATCTCCCATGTAGTAATAGCCTTCTTTTTCTTTTTGAATCTTTTGTTGCTTCAGCTGTTGCCATTGTTAGTGTTGTTGTTGTTGTTTTACTTGTCAAAGTAAGAATTATACTTTTCCTTTGGTTCTCCTTGCCTTTTATCAGGATCTGGGTAGCCATATTGCCTATGCTCTAGCTTGTTGTAGTTGTAATATATAGGAATTTATCTTTTCTTATCTTTGTTCTTGATGTTGTTGGAGCTTCCTCCAACTCTTTTCTTCTTTAGTAGTGTTTTGAACCTTCTAGTCAACATTTCCATGTCTTCATCATCCTTCCCACTAGAGGATGCTTCATTTTGACTTTCTCCTTCATCTAAGTTAGCTCTTAAGGTAATTGCATGCTTGCCTTTTGGTTCTTCAAGTTTCTTCTGTTTCATTAATATCACATGGGTCATGAGTGTGAATGCTCCAACTTGCAAATCAATTACAAAAGTCCCTATTTTGATGATCAACAAACTCATAAAGAGATTAATGTGAAAATCTTTCAAAATATGAAAAACAAAAGTGCAGCAAAAGTGTATGTAGGACCATAGTCACTAAGCATAGCAACCTAAGCCTACCGCCTATGACATAGCTGCTACCGATATCGCCAATGGTGTCCCAAGCAAGAAGTGATCACCCTGGACATTCACAAGCACCTGTGGGTAGCTCCTGTGACCCTGCTATTAGAAGCTATAGGCGCCACCATATATCGCCTACCACATCTGAGGAAGTATTACCTAGTAGAATCATGGCGCCTATGAACACCACTTGGAGCACATTCAATATTATAGCTGCTTGTGATTCACCTACCAACTCACAACAACATGAGTTCTAAAGTTTGCCAGGGTTTTGACAGTAGCCAATACCATAACCACCAGCCATATCACCTATCAAAGCCGATTACTGCAGCAACCTATCATCAAAATTTGAATGTTCCCTCACATTTAATGGACTTCAACTACTCTCTAATGGCCCAATTTAAATGTAATTATAAAATGAGTCATGTAAGGATGTTCTCAAGTTGTTGCAAGTATTCAAGAGAGCATTAATCTTCATTTACTCACAAGCAATAAGCATTCAAGGCCTTCTAGCACTTCTGTTAAGTCTAACCCCTTAAGTGTCTTGATTTTGATGATGAACATATAGTAGTAGCTAAGTTTTGATGATGTGCAAATAAGTTAGCGAGAAATTTGAGTACTAACAAGCTATTTTTCAAAGCATTTTAGAAACAGACTGATAAAATAGATAAACAGTAATGCCTCACACCTCCACCCTATGCATTTTGACTACACCACACCGAGGCTGATGCGAGACACTACTACTTCCCTTCTTCTTAAGGGAAATCTTTTGACAACCTCACCATTTTCCTAATTCTAAGGAAAATATCCTGCCTAAAATCTGGCAGAGTCTACTTTGCATTATGGACATTTAAACTTGATATACATGTATTGCATCAATATAATTTACATTTCTATAATATAAAACAATATTTATATCTACACGCTCACACCCATACTCACAGCTCCGCCCAAGATCAAAACTATATCATGATGGCAATGCATTACCCTGGAGTGATACTAATCCATTCACACTATCATACTTAAATGATTTACTATGACATGCCATACATAATTGGAATCTTTCTAAACTACAATTATACATAACATACAATTCTTAATTTCAATCAAACAACAATTTAATCAAATACAATAATATCAACATCAGCAGATTCCAATCCTAATTCATCATACCATCAGATATATCTTCAATTCTTTACTCATCAATCCCAATCCTCAGTTGGGAGACTTTACCTAGCCTGTCAGCTAAAATTTAACATAAGAAGGTGTGAGTCCAGGTAACTCAACAAGTAGGCAGACATATAAAACAATAATAAATCAAAAACCACATGTTCTCATCCAGAACATGAATAGAACTATCACAGCATGAAGGTAGATCTAGGAGGCTCCAATCCACCAAAATTCATTACAATACGCCCTTCAGGCATACAATCATACCATATATGAGTCCTCTAGGAACCTCACATCACCTTGCATTTCAGCTATTCTAGCTCATCATATAGAACTAGGTGCCATGCAAACACCACACACACCAACTATATCATAAAGGCATAACCACATACAACTCATGAAATGCTTCCCATTCCATTCATATATACATTCATAGATTATAGAACTGAAATAAGACTTATGGGATAAACTCTATCCCTCCACATGCAACTCATGGAATGCTTCCCATTCCATTCATATATACATTCATAGATTATAAAACTGAAACAAGACTTATGGGATAAACTCTATCCCTCTTTATCAATACAAACATCACTTTAAATGCAATTAGGGAATACAAACTATTCCTTATCAATTTCATCATTCATATTATCATAAAAGCATGCTCAACTTGGGATACTTACCATCCCTATAAATCCAACATTCATAACCTTATGCATGTCATGTTCACAACTACATACATACATGAAACAACCATACATGCGCTCATTCATATACAACATTGGGATATTCTCAATCCCTTTTTATTCAAACATCCATACACAAGAATAAGCTTAAAGACATGGGATATTCTCTATCCCCACAATCGCATATCATAAAACCCAATGCTCCTTATTTCAATCCCAGGGATACTCACTATCTTTAACATTCATGCATCTATCATACTTGATAAACATTTATCTTAAACAAGCAAGGGATATTCATAATCCCTCATCCAAAACACACATGCCCAGAAATAACCATAGGATAATTACTGTCCCCATACATTCATTCATATAGAACAAGGGGAGCCTACTTACCTTAGGCCTTTAGCTCCAAACCGTATTTCTTAAGCTCTATGCTTTTTCATCCTTCTCAGATCATCCTTTATAAAGCGACAATTTCATTCATAATCATGCATTCAATACATCACATCATATTAAAATTTCTTTCATAGCCAATCTCAGGCTATGATCATTAAACAAGTGATAAGTATCAATTAGACTAGGGTTTCTCCATAATTATCATAAGAAACCTTCTTGTTTGACATATTTATTTGATATCTGACATGATTAACTTTTAAACAACATATAAATATCTCAATTAAGCTTTTGATCTACTCAATTCAAGGCTTATATAGCATATTCATAATAATCCTATTTAACCCTTAATTAGGACATAACCCAAAATTTGATTCCACTGGTCCAAATCATTCCACACATATTCTAAAACATTTTAATTATGTCATTTGATCATCTATCACATGATTAATTAAACAAAAATTAGGAAATCCACAAATTTCACTATACACAAAAACCCTAGCTTAGTAAAATTCATAATTTCTCATGTCAATTAACAATAATCTTTGAATTAACTCAGTTCCCCCATGAATTATAAGCATATACATTAATTTCATTCCAAATATCCATCATTTTCCAAAATGCTAAAAATAAAAAATTTAAAATTCAGTTGGGAAATTGTGCTCATCTTCTCTTTCAAGCGTAGTTGTCCTCCCCAAACAAAGGACCAAGCTGCCAACTCCATGTTACTCCTTTCATTTTATGGAAATCTAACATTTTTTCCATTTTCTTCCATTTTTCATGCTTAAAATAAGTAAAAATTGGGTTTAACTAAAAGATTATAAGTTTATCTAGCTAGGCAAGATATTTCCTAGCTAAAATGACAAGAAAATAGGCATAATGGGGCTAGGGCATGACTAGGGCGAGAGGAAGAAGAAAATAGAATGACTTGGGGTGAAAATAGAATGAAATCAGACTTAAAAAGTCAGGCCACTGCCATACAATAGCCTCCTGCCCCTAGCCTCCTGCCGATTCCTACAACCGCCTACCATACTACCTACCAGAAGTAGTTTTGGTGCATTGATCATAACTTCCTCATTTGATATCCAAATCAGATGATTTTAATGATATGGCAAGATAATTTCAATATTTACAACTCTTATGTTGACCATATTTTTAAATTATTCCATTATCTATGTCAAAAGTTGATTACAAATAACCTCTTTTCCAAATTCAACATTTTCTTAACATACTCTTGTGCTCCATTGTTTTTCACCATTTCTCCTTTGTTATTCTCATGCATTAAAATGAAAATCTTCTATTATTTTTTGACATAATAATAGTATAAATTTCACATATTTACACCCCAAATATCTAGAATCAAATCAAAAATTCAATTACATCCACTTACAATTTACACAAACACACTTATATTCAAATCATTTCAATTCAAACCAAATTTCTCCATTAATCAACACATCATTATCAAAATTAACACCCCAGGTGTTATAAAAACACTCTAAGTAGAGTGATTTAGGATGCAAAAAAAATTATAAGAATCCTAAACAAATCACTTAATAAATTTTAGAGGAAGAAAAACTAATAAATGCTAAGAAAATACAAAATTTGAACTCCAGCAGAAGTTTCAGAAGCCTAAAGAACACTCTAAAAGCACATTGAAAAGGTTCAGAAGTTATTTTAGAAGGCTTTGAAGATTTTAGATAACATTTTAGAGGTTGAATGAAGTAAGAAATAAAGTCTAAAAACTTCAAAGGAAAAATCAAAGGTCAAAATATCATTTTTGAAGTGTAGAACAAGTCTAAAATTTTCAAAGGATAAGTTTGAATGAAGGTGATATCTATAGGCAAGTGCAATATCAACTATAGATGTCCAAGGACTTCACTTCTTCCTAGAACACCCTAAGTGATTTCCATGGGCAACTATGATGTGGCTGTGGGGCAAGTGATTAGCACCAGCAGCTATGCTATGCGACTGTGGACCTGCACTTGAAATTTTCTGCACCTTGCCACTTTGTGAGACTTTATATTTTTCATTTATTTGCATTGTAAATCAAAATATGATTATCCAAATGAGATTTGCACAAGTTATGTAACAAAGATATTCTCTTTGAATAATCATTGTGTATTTTCTAAAATATAACTCATTTAAGCATTATTTCTCTTGTGTATATGATCCAAGACATTTTAATATGATGAACCAAGCCTAATGCTATGAGGATCATTATGATTTCTCCATTCATAAGTTTTCTAAGTTTACTTCAAGTAGGCAGCTTATGTAATCTGCTCGCACATATTTTGTTACAATAATATACTCATATTCCAAGCATATCTATTTACATTTCAACATCTCCTTAGCAAAAAGTATCATTAGCTTAAATTAAGTCTAAGACAAGTTTTGTTGTCATCAAAATCATATACCTAGATCTAACAATCTTCCCCTTTTTGATCATGACAAAACTTGACTTGTGATAGTTAAAAAGGCATGCTAATGAACTAATAGAAAACTCCCCCTATCTATTTTGAATATGTAACCCTTTGAAGTTTGATTTCTTTGAGCTTAGAATTTCTCCCTCTTTTATATCATTCTCACTGAGAATGAAAACAAGTCATAAAACAAGTCATATTCATATTCTCCCCCTTTTTGTCATAATCAAAAAGGTCTAACTGATGGGAGAGGGGGTTGTAGGACTTCTTTTCTTATGAATGTTTTTTTGTTTTGCAGAATTTAAATCAACATCCATGTTGCATTTTAACTCTAAAGGATGTGACATGTAGGCACCACTAATCAATATATGTAATTTCACATCATGAACATGAGATCGTAGAATTTTCATCAATATAGAACACATTCATGTCATAGGCAACATTTATTGAAATGTGATTGAAAGCAAAAGATAATTCCCACTAGGGATGAAATTCCTATTCGATATTTTGAACCATGAAGTTCCCCAAATAGGTTTAACATACACCTTGGGAATTTAATCATGTTAATTTGAAGTTTCATTCAACCCAAGAAAAAATAAAGATTAAACCTACTTATTTCATTCAAAAATTTTAAAGATATACAAACAACTTTGAGTTGAGGATGTGGGAAATTCAATATCAGTATATGAACTCAATCAAGCCAAGTTAAATCTAGTTTCTAAAGAGATCATTTCAATTATGTATGTATACATATATCATCACTCTCAACTTGCAAGCATACATAAGCACCATGACATGATTCACACATATATCCTCATTCCTACATTTCTTAGGCCAAATAATCTAAATAATTTATCATTAAGCACAAATGGGTACCAACCAAAAAATATATGCAGAGTACTATTGATCTCCTCCTTTTTGTCAATCACAAATGGAAACACAGCAATTGCAAACATATCCATACAAAGATTAAATAATTTGAGCAGTCACATTAATGTATATCAAATTTCATAAAAGATAGTACATGTTTGAACCTCACTACATGATCTCTCAACATGAAAATCTCATAAAATGCATAAAATAAAACATATCTTTTCCTTTCAGACTTTCTCTCCCCTAACAACACATAATTCAGAAACATGGGAACTAGAATCTCCTATTTTCTCTCCTCCTACTGAGAAGTAGTGTGAAGATCCTGAGTAGGCATAGACATAGTAGTCTCCCCCAATGTGGTATCTTGTGGAGTGATGAGCTCATCAAGTTTAAATTTGGGCTCTGGATCCTAAGTGGTAGGAGCTAGAACTTTAGGTGGAATGGGATCATCTATAGTAGTAGGATGTGTAGGGTGTGTAATCCCAAAATATGAAAGAACTGCATCCAACTTCTTTACCATTCACTTTATTTGTGACTCATGATTTTTTCTTAGTTCACCCACTTCTCTTAATTCCTTCACCTCAAAAGACAATCTTGCATATACAAAGGATCTAGAAAATGATGAATCTCTCTTAGCAATGGGGGTATCTTTGTCATATCTCTCCTTTCTTTCATCTAGCTCATCCTCCCCCTGGGAGGGTTCTCTTTCTTTTCCTTCTTCCTCCTCTTCACTGCCATCATCTTCTTCTATTTCTCTCTAATTTTCTCATTCATTTCTTCCTAATAATCTAAAACTTGGATACTCATTATTTTTAGAAGTGGTTCTCCTACCCACAATCCTTTTTCAATGTAGCGACATGTAGGGAAGACTCTCCAATTACAATAACATGAAAGTGCTCAACTATTTTTGTCATCCATACATCGTAAGGCACTACATGATCTCTTCTTTGAGGTATGTTACCAAAAGCAGTGAATAGAATTCTAGGAAGGCTAACCTCTTGATATGTATAAATATTTCATAAAATCTTTGCCTCAATAGCAGTAACCTACTCAATGCCACCAAGTTTAGGCATTATCATAGCCTCCAACACCTTCTTGAGCATCATAAGTTCAATTATGAGATCGAACAATTGTGAGATCTTTTGTTCACATATAGGTGTGAGCAGAGGTGTAGACTATGCTAGTTAACAAATTGTTGAAAATGTCTTTTTTATCTAACCCATCTTCATCCCTTTCATCTGGCACACCTAGTATTTCTCCAAGGTGTCTTTTAAGAGATATTATATTTGTTCTAAATTGCATTTGCACTCCTTTTACCATGGATGCATAAGGCTCAACGGGGACACTAATAGCATGATGTTCTAGGTGACATGATGTTCTAGGTTAGCTTGAAAGGCTCAAAATGATCAAAGAATGCCTAAATCAATTCTAAGTAAACATATTATCTAGGATTTCACCTTAAGGGGTAATCAAACAAGTTCTAGCATGCTCATGTCAACCAAAATAAGTCACTAAATTCACAAAATTATCAACTAATTTATGTATACTTCACATGATCATAACATAATGTGCTCAATGAAACTTTTATCATTCATGAAAAAGAAGGGCTTATCACAAGAATCATTAAATTACAAGGTAGCACCTATCCTTCCTTCTAAATCATGTGCAATGACAATAAAAACTAAACATAAGTTACTAATCATCAAGAAAGAATCCATCAATCCAACCTGTTCAATTTTAATATTTTAGTACAATTGTTCTTGGATTTTCTTAGCTAAGACATCAAAAAGTGAAGCACATTGAGAAAGTTGTGCCTAAATTCAAAAAATTTTTGACCACAACTAAATGAAAATTCCCAAATATCCTCAACCTTAAACCAGACATTGTCCTCAATGTGAAATACTAAAAGAAATTTAAGTTTGAGGACTTCCTTAAATGGAGTGATGTTGCATTCACAATGATTAGAATATGCAGATTGTATTTCAAAGCTTCTATAACTTTTGTTCCTCATCTAATGCATGCTCTAAAGATCTTCTAGTGACCTCACATGTTCTGAAGGCTCATGTCCACCATCTGAAGCATCTTGTGAAGTTACTCTGAAGTTTCTTTCTCCTTTTGAATTCAGATTACTTCTTTGGAACTTTGGTGTGCATCTGGTGTGGCCTCTAATGTTGGACAAAGGTTGCTCTGGATGTTTGAAAGAAAATTTTGATGGATTTAAGAAGAGATTATCTCCAATCAAAAAAATCAAAAGGATCATAAGCAATAAGAGAAAAGAAAAGAAAAGAAAAGAAAACACAACTAAAAATCTTAAAAGAGAAGGAAGGAGAAGTTGTTCTGATTTAAAGTCTTCAGTTTGACTTTGTCTCTTCCTCAAGCGGGTTCTTTGAGGTGCATAGTAGACTTTTTCTTATCAAATGTTCCTTCAAAAATTGATTTTAGACATTGGCTGCTCACCTTAAATGTACCCTTGGTGTCATGTGCAACTTCAATTGTCCCATTGGAAAGTATTTGTGTGATGGTGAACAGACCTAACCATCTAGGCTATAACTTACTAGGAAACAGTCTAAGATGAGAGTTATAAAATAAAAATTTTTGACTAATTTCAAACTCTCTTCTTAATATATTCTTGTCATGGCATCTCTTTGTACACTCTTTGTATATCTTGGCATTTTTGTAGGCCACATTGCAAAGTTCTTCCAACTCATTCAGTTGTAGCAATCTTTCTTCTCCTACAAGTTGCATGTCAAAATTCAGAAATTTCAGTGCCCAATATGCCTTATAGTCTAATTCCACTAGTAAATGATAAGCCTTTCCAAACACTAGCCTAAAAGGAGACATCCCAATTATAGTTTTCAATGCAATCCTATAGGCCCAAAGCTCATCATCAAGTTTCAATGACCAATCTTTCCTAGAGGCATTCACTATTTTCTCTAAAATTCTTTTGATTTCCCTTTTGAAATCTCTACCTAGCCACTAGTCTGAGGATAATAAGGGGTTACAATCTTATGCATGACTCTATATTTATGGAGAAGTGTATCAAACTGATTATTGAAAAAATATGTCCCCCCCTCACTTATAATTGCCCTAGGAGTGCCAAATTAGGTAAAAATATTTTTCTTCAAGAATTTAACCACTACCTTGGCATCATTTGTTGGTAGTGGAATAGCTTCTACCCACTTAGACATATACTCCACAACCATAAGAATGTACTTATGCCCATAAGAAGTTGGAAATGGTCCCATGAAATCAATACCCCAAACATCAAATAATTCACACACAAGAATGTTGTTTAAGGGCATATCATATTTCTTAGAAATATTTCTCATTCTTATACATCCATCATATGAAATTACATAGGAGGTGCATTTTTAAAAAGTTTGGGCCAATAAAAACTGGATTGTAAAACCTTAGTTGTAGTTTTGGTAGAGCTGAAATGACCACCTGTCTCTTCGTCATGACAATGTTCTAGAATGCTTACCATTTCTTCTACTGGAACACATCTCCTTATCACCTAGTTTGTACAAATTTTGAATAGGAAAGGTTCTTCCCAAAAGTAATGTTTAACATTAGAAAATAATTTTTTTGTATGTTGAAATGACATGTTAGAGGGTAGAACATTACTTGCCAAGTAGTTTACAAAATCAGCATATTAGGAAACTTGTGTTGATTTGATAGAAAAAATTTCCTCAGGGAACTCTTCTAGAATTGGTTTTTACTCTTCCTTTGCATTTTGGAATTCTTGACAAGTGATTGGCAACTAAATTTTTGTCCCCTTCTTATCCTTGATCTCTAAATGAAACTCTTGCAACAATAGAATCCGTTTGATTAATTTAGGCTTTGCTTCTTTCTTGTTAAGCAAATATTTTAGAGCAGAATGGTCAGAATAAACAATCACTTTTGAACTAATCAAATAAGAAAAAAATTTATAAAAAGAAAAAACTAGAGTCAAGCATTTCTTCTTTGTTGTTGAATAATTCAATTGTGCTCCTAACAAGGTTCAACTAGCATAATAAATGGTTTGAAACATTCCATTATTTCATTGTCCTAAAACTACTCCTATTGCAAAATCACTTGCATCACACATTGGCTCCACACTAGTGCTATCATGATTGGTGCTGACACCAAATTTTTCTTCAATGTGTTGAAAGCCTGCAAGTAATCATCAGTAAAGTGAAATGGTGCATTCTTAACCAAGAGATTAGAAAGTGGTCTAGCGATTTTAGAAAATTCCTTGATAAACCTCCTGTAGAATCTTGTATGCTCTAAAAATCCTCTAATAATTTTTGTAGATGCTGGTGGAGGCAATTTTTCAATGACCTCTACTTTGGCTCGATTGACTTCTATACCTTTTTAGAGATCTTATGTCCAAGCACTATTCCTTCCTACACTAGGAAGTGACACTTCTCCCAATTCAAAACAAGGTTAGTTTCCTCACATCTCTGTAAAACAAAGGCCAAATTATTTAATCATGAATCAAATGATTGGCTAAAAATAGAAAAATCATTCATGAAAATCTCAATATATTTTTCAACCATATTAGAAAAAATGGCCATCATGCATCTTTGAAAAGTGGTTAGTGCATTACGAAGACCAAAGGGCATTCTTCTAAAAGCTAAGGTACCATAGGGACAAGTAAAAGTAGTTTTCTCTTCATCTTCTGGTGCAATGGTGTAACGCCCTGCACCCCCACCCTATGCATTTTGGCCCATCTTGTAAATTATTCCCTAATAGAGCCTATGTAGAATGCTACTATTCCCTTATTCTCTTGTAATTTTCCCATTTCTAAGGGGGTATTTTGCAAAAAATCTGGTAGAGTCTACCCTAAATTATATGAATCTAAACTTGGCATCAATCATATCGAATTCAATTTACATCATTAATTCAATATCTACAATTTCTAACATCTAATTTATAATCATAAAATTATAACATTTTCCACAAACTTACTCATACCCACAACTGCCCGGAATTGGTATCGATCATGATGGCAATTGAACTTAGGGGAATCATACATAACCATTCACAATCCTATAAATAAGATATCATTCTATGATAAATCCTTTATTATGACATGCCATTACATCCATTACACACCATTAAAATATTTAAATACAAACATACAAATACATAATGGAGTTTACAATTATAGATCATTACACTACAATGAAAACATCTTCAATCTTGCTTAACAGTCCCAACCCTCAGTTGGGATTCTTTACCTGACTTGCATCTAAAAATATAGATAAGAAGATGGGAGTCCAAAAAACTCAGTGACTAGGCATACATATAATACCAATAGATGAATTCCAATTAACAAAGTCAATAATCCATGAAATAATAATTCTAAATAGCACACAAAGTCATAGTCAATTTCAATCTATAAATAATTCAACAATACTAATGAAATCACACGAAAAACAAGACAATGTCACATTATGCCTATGCTTATAATACATAATCCTTCATCTTCATGATATTATCTTATGATCAATTCATTCTCATTCGTTGCATCCAATCCCACCAATAAGTACTCCTCATTTCTATAATTTATAATTATTACTCTTCTCAAGGCTATTCATTGATAGCCACTCTATACCCATTCATTTAATGATACATATTTGCACCATTATGAGTTAAGCATTAACCCATCAATGTCATACCTTTTGGAAATACTAGAAATAGGGAAAACCCTTGGGATAATTACTATACCTATCATCTATGTTCATACATTTAGACAAATCATATAGTATAAGGCATACCATTCAATACAACAACATGGGGTATTTACAAACCAATCATCTCACATACATATACATATATCAATTAAAAAATCTATGGGATATCCATTATCCCTATTCAAAACAAACATGCCCTGCAAAGAAATGGGTTATCTATTATCCCCATTCTTACACCCATCAAAATAAAAGCCTACATCTCTTGCTGATGAATTATTTCACCACTTCTTGAGTTTCATGCCTTCTCATCCTGCTCAATAGTCCTACACATATCATATATACCATAATTTAACTAATACTCATAATAGTTTTAATCATTTCATTCCAAGTTAATTAAACATAACCCTCTAGATCTCACAAATACTTTCTCAACTACACTCATATTCACTACAAGTCCATCTAATTTTAGAGACTATCTAAATCATTTACTAATTATACTTTACATTTATTGTTTACTCCGCATTAATGCCTCATTCATAATCTGAGGCCATAATATGGGCAAACTAACTACATTACTTCCCTTATTTCCTTAATCAATTTCTTCTCAAAATAATTAATATTACTTATTTAGACATTTCATTGGACAAATTGTAGTCATCACTTCACATAACATTATCTATTAAGTGTTTCAAGGGGATTCCCATTCTAGTAATACATAATCATCCTCTGACATGATTATCATATAATTCATCATAAAAATAGGTTAACGAAACTTAATTACATGTAAATTAACCCTTAATTTTAATAATTCATTGATTAATCACTTTTTATTCAACAACCCTCTTTCGACTCCAATTACGTCATGGTTAAATTTATAATTTTTCATGTTCAAATCACCCTAAAACTTCACAAATCATGGATAAATTCCTTTCCCCCGTGATAAAACAACAAAACCCCCATCCTCTTTTCCAAAATTTCACTATTCACAAAAACCCTAGTTTAGTATGAATCATAATTTCTCAAGCTTAATTAAGTTTAAAATATGTAAATAATCTAATTAAAGCTTTCCCCCCACAAAACCTTCAACAATTTTCAGATCAAATCCCCCTCAAGTCCCTATTCACAATTTACATCAAACCCTCACAAGCAAGAAACGAAAGTTAGTTGGGGCAAAACCAACTTACCATAGAATCCTAGCATCACTCCCTTCCTAGCATAATGATTTCACTCCAATCTTCATAAATCCTCAATGAGTTGCAATAAAATGGCTTCTTTTTCCTCCTTTCACCATCCACACCAAGGAAACTTAGGTTGGGATGCAAGGGAAGTGGGTTTTGATTTCTAAACAAGATGAATCCTAGCCAAAATGGCATGACAAAGGGGCGAAAATCATAGGATTAGGTGTGGGGAAAGGGAGAAATAGAACAACCAACACATAAAACAAAATGGTGCAAAATCACTTAACCCACCATTTTTTATCCTGTGATCCAATTTCACGGCCTCGAATTCTGGTGCCATGTCACCAGAATATGCTACTCACACACCATGCCTTCATGAACAACTAGTGCCATAGCCTTGGATTCGGGCATCGCAGCCCCTAGTTCATTACCTCTAGCTATTGCCCATTTTCCAATCCGACGCTAGCCTTGCTGGCCCTCTTTTCCTCCCATTTTGTGCCTTATTTTTCCATGTAGTTTCATTTATTTTCTCCTTCATTAAATTATATACTCTCCCACATATGTATAAGCTATATAAACACATTTAAAATATAAATTTGCTCCCTCAAATACTTCAAAATATTAACTTGTAATCATTCCATACATCAAGTTTCCTCATAATTCATTTCATGTTTAAGCACTTCATGTATGATTTGTTCCAAAAGGATAATTAAAAAAAATTCCTCCCTCATTTTTAACACCCTAGGTGTTACAAATGGGAATCCAATTATAACCTTAGTAATCATCCAGAAAGCAATAAAATTTATGTCTTGCAAGTCTTTCCAACATCTGATTAATGAATGATAAAGTAAAATGATCTTTTCTAGTTTCATCATTCAGTTTTTATAATCCATACACATACGCCACCCAATAACTATTCTAGTTGGAATCAATTCATTATTATCATTTTTTTGAATAGTTATACCTCCTTTCTTTGGCACAACTTTTACACAATTCACCCATGGGCTATCAAAAATGGGATAGATGATCCCTGCATCTAGTAGCTGGATCACCTCAGCTTTCACCACTTCTTGCATTTTGGGTTCAAATGCCTCTATGGTTGGATGGTGGGTTTATATTGCTCCATTAGAATTTTGAGTATGCAAAGTGAAGGGATAATTCCTTTGATGTCAGCTAGTTTCCAACCAATTGCGCCCTTGTGCTCTATCAACACTCTAAGTAGTTTCTCCTCCATTAGTCCTATCAAACTAGAAGAGATAATTACTAGTACAGAGGAAACTCCATCTTGTTAAGCATATTTCAAATGAGAAGTAAAGGTTTCAGTTCAAGAATGGGCGGCTCTTCAATAGATGACTTAAGTTTTTTATTGAGCTGTCTCAACTCCTCAAATCTCAGTGCCTTTTGCCTTGAATCTATTGGGTTAGCTTCCATAAAATTTGTTTTCTCCTCTACCTCCTCATTCTCAATTTCCTTTTTGCTTGGATGAACTAGGCATGCTTTCAGTGGATCTTCAAAAATACTTTATTGGAAAACCTTGTTCACCAACTTGTTAATAGCCACAACTTTAAAACAAGAATTAACATTAGAGGGATATTTCATTACTTCAAAAACATTAAAGGTAACTTGATTATCTTGAATACTAAGTATTAACTTTCTTTATTGTACATCAATAAGAGTTCTTCCAATTTCTAGAAAAGGTTGACCTAAGATAAGTGGTACCTCACGGTCTTCCTCCATGTCAAGAACTATGAAATTTGCAAGAAAGATAAACTTATCAACCTTTACCAGAACATCTTCCAGAATACCACTTAGATGTTTGATTAGCAGTTAGATAGTTAAAGTGATACTTGCAACACCCTAGGGTGTTAGTGTGAGAAAATCTTTCTTAAATATTCAATTTGGGACAAAATGTACATGAATTGATGAAGTGTGAAGAGATTTGTTATGAAATTTAGGGTACATGGTGATTAAATGACATTACCCTAATCATTTGAGCGGATTAATTAGGTAATTTAATGTCATATTTATATGGAAAATGTCATGGCTAAAGATACAAGCAAAAGAATGGGAACAAAGTGAAGGAACAACAAAAAGAATGGAAAATGTCATGGATAAAGATATATGCAAAAGGATGGGAACAAAGTGAAGGAACAATAAAAAGAAATGGGGTAGCGATGTCCATTATGAAGCAAGGAGAGGCGGAGTCCAACAAGTTGGGTGCCGTGACACCGGTGAAGACATGAAGCACCAAAAATTTTCTCCTTTTAAATGCTCCATCCCCTTTTTCTTCTCCCATTTGTGCACCCATCTTCCCCTATCACGCCTAGCCTCTGCAATAGCCCCTTCATGCCCTATTTTCATGCCATTCTATCTAGGAAATAGCCTTGTTTAGGCATATAATCAATCATTCATGTACGTAAGCCCAAACCTTAACCTATTTGAGTGGTAGAAGAAGAGGAAAATCCATTTTTGCTACAAGTTGTGGATAATTCTTGCAAGTTGAGGTTGGATTCTCCTTATGGGAAGACAACTATACATGATATTGATGGTGAGTTTGTTTTTACCAATTATATTTGTGTTTTCTATTTACTTAGGGTTTTATATAACTCATAAATAGTGATTTTTGGGGAAATAGAATGAATTGTTGTACAATTAATAGGGGAAATGATTAATTGGTTTATTATAGTGTTTTTGAAGTGATTTAAGCATTAGAATTCCATTTAGATTGTTTTCCACGAATTGGATAGCAACCTCTTTGCATATTGAAAAAGGGATTTCATGCATCGTGTATATGAGTAGCAAATTAATTGAATTAAGGACCTAATTAGCTTGTTCTTAAGGTTAGGCAAATATTAATTGTGTTGTATAATAAATGAATATTGTTGGAAATCAAATTTCTTTGAGATAATTTGCTAAAAATTTGTGATTTAAGTGATGTATATTAGATGTTTGATAAAATGCCTCAATAGAAACCAAGATGTGTTCGAAGGATCCATAGCAACCCTTAAGTGACAATTAAAAGCTGTACTTAATTGACATAAATTGATGAATGAAATGATTTTTAAGGGATGTTAAGGAATCTTAAGGTGGGTATTTTAATAAGAAAGCCTTGAATTGGTGATTTAAGTGCAAACCCCTAAATTTGGACTAACTAGGGATCTCAAATTGAAATGTGTGATGATTCCCAATAAAATAAGTGTTGGGATATATAATTGAGTAATGCGATAAGTATAAACAACAATGACGCAATTAGGAGTGTTCCACCTATTTTATGAATTGAGTAGAATTTCCTATTTGAAACATGTCTAAATTGAATTTTGGTACATGTTATATTTGTGGGACCCTTGAGCATTGATCAGAGGCTAAGTCATGGAACTTGAATAATTGTGAAGTTGTTCTCCATTAATGTAAGCAGGATCCTTTTATTATTTATGTATAAATGTATGGTTGATGGGATCATGAGTATCCCATAATTGCAGGCACTATGTTTTCAATAAGGTTTACTATATTGTTTGAATGTGTGGATTGTTGGGGATAGAGAGTATCCCGTGCTTTTATACAAAATGATGTTTATTATCTTATATGAATGTATGGATTGACGAGGATAGTGAGTATCCCATGAATTTGTTAAATTATGTTCAATTTCATTATGATTTGAATGAGGACATGGTGTGTTTATGTGTTTGCTTTAGATAATTCACATCTAGTTGTTTGTTTAATTGAAATGCTTTTGATACTACATTGCATAGCATTCCATCAAGAGTCATGAATCATGATAGATATGATTGAGTTATATAATAAGTAAAGATATTATGTGAGATGTGGGAAGTTTGGATGGATGGGTGGTAAAGATGCAAGTTAGTGATTGTGATTTTTTTGAAAATGGTGTTTAAATGCATTTTTGATGGCAAACATGGGAAATCATATGCCTGAATGGCATAATTTTGATATGATATGACACATGTGGGGTGTCGCCTTGCCCGAATGGCATAGTTAAAATATGATATGACACCCTTTGGGTGTCACCCTGCCCAAATGACACGGTTACGATATGATATGACACCCATGGGGTGTCACCCTGCCCTAATGGCACAATTATGAATATGATATGACACTCATGGGGTCTCTAAATGTATCTGAATGACATGACATGTGATATTTGAATAGAAATGATTGTCATTTGTGAATATGTGATGAGGAATATGTATACATAAGGATGATATGATGATGAAGAATGTGAACCCTTGACTAGAATGTAAATGAAGAATATGTTTTAAAGAGAATGAATTGTTAATAACAATGTAATTGGAAAAATTCATTTGGATGGGAATGAATTGATGATGAGGTTGGCCACAGTAATGATATAATGTTAATGAATGCGAATGGATACGAGTGACTTAATGACGAGGTAATATATGAGTCTTGATTTTGAGGATGAGTGGTAGTGAGGCTACATATGAGTTAGGATTATGAAAACATGTACATCATGAGCATGTGGACAATGTTGCATTGTTCTACATTAGCATAAAATTCAATATGTCATGTAATGGTTTGTGTATTACATTTAATGATGATTTTCCAATGATTATTTACTATTATTTTTAATTACTCACTTACTGAGTTTGCCTAGACTCATGCCTTTTATTTATGGTTTTAGTTGCTGGTACAAGCAATGGAGCCTAACAGGAGTTAGTGCTTATGATCAAGATTGGGCAATGATCTTCATGAAGTTTTAATGAATGTGGGGCTAAAATCCCCTATAATGAATATAAATTTGTAAATTGATAAGATTCAAATTATGTTATGTGTTGAGTTATATATGAGGTATTGTATTAGCATGTCATTATGATATAATATATGTGATGTGTGTGGTGTGCAAGTCCAGTAATGTCATTGCCATGCAGTTTCAATTTTAGGCAGTATGTGAGTGTGAGTGTGTATTATTGGATGAGATAGTGATTTATAATTGATTAGAAATATGAAATTATGTAGAGAATGTTGTACATGTGTGGAATCCTTATATTTCAGAGGAGACTCTATCAAATTTCCTGTAGAATCCTTCTCTAGGATATAAGATGGTAGTGCCCAAGGAGCAAGGTGTTACAATACTATAGTTACTTTCACTTATTCCAATCCTAATTTCCTAAAAATAGAAAAAGGCATTAAATTAATACTTGCACCTAGATCACACAATACCTTTCCAAAATAAGAATCAATAATAGTGCAAGGAATCGTAACACTCCTTGGATCTTTTTGTTTGTTCCGTTCAATAGGTAGGCCAAGAGGGGGGTGAATTGAGCTTTTAAATGTTATGGTCAAATTAAAACAAAGTGATGAAAATAAATGGAATAAATCACACAGCACAAGGATGAAGGTATTTTTATAGTGGTTTGGCCCAACCTAATACTTCCTCCACTCTCTGAGTCAGCATTCCTTGTTGCACTTAGGATCCACTAACAATGGTTGATTTTCACAAGCTTACCAACAAACTCTTACAACCCTTAGTTTCCAAAATACCAACAAACTTATACACTAGTTGGTTTTCAAGCTCACCAACAAATTTGTACATGGCAAGTCTCACCACTTGCTGAAGCAAACTGATAGAAGGAAAAACTTGTACAACAATGTGTCTTTGCTTAGGCTATTTATACAGAGATTATATGCAAACTCAGTAAATGAATAAAGTGATTTAAAACTAATAATATCAAACTCCAGAAGGTTGTAGATGACTAAGCTTTGAATGTAGATCTTCAATCATCACACTAGAGTTGTGAAATATTGGAAGAAAACTTGGATAGAAGAAAATGCTTTATTAATGCTCTTTCTTAATTTTCTCAAATTATTAACTTTGAACGGTTTCTTACTTCTCCTTTATATTAGATTTTGAAATATGCCTATCATTGGAGATGACATTCATTAGATGCAAGTGAATCACAAAGATTTTTAGACCATTGAAACATTCTCCCGACTTCATACTATTTAGAATAAGCATGTCTGGAATGGGAGAGGAACACTTCGTTGAAAATTCGCACTGTTAGAGTCATTCATAGTTTTGCACTAATCGAAATAACTTAGGACTATATGAAGGCTTTCTACAAATGATTCAAACCATCTTAGTCCAAAATGCTTCAGTCTATCTGATATAATAACTTCAAACTATATGAAGTAGCGAGAAATACATAGCCACACATCCAAGCTTCAACTTTGTCTGAAATTGGCTTGACAATGTTCGTAATAAAATTTCGCAATGTCCAAACTTGGTTTTGTAACGTCTAAAGCATCATTTGCATCCTAACTTAAGCATTTGATCTTATTTACTTTGGTAGCATGCTTCACCATATCTAAAGCTTGTTCAAACTTGCCTTGGAGCTCTTGCAAGATGCCAAACATATCCTTCAACTATAACATGGCTTGGAAGCTTGGACCTTTTGTCTAAAACATTTTTAGACAAGGTTCTTGCTTCTATAGTCTTCATACTTTAGACATTTTGAACTTCTTCAAATTGTTCCTAATGATTTTAGGCATGTCCCATTGCATCTGAAACCTTTTCTAAATTCAATGTCATTGTTTCTTTTTTGAGCATTTACATTTTTTCCTTAATAGATATAATGTGGATCTTGTCTCTAATGTGATCTTAGGTGTGCTATCCGCTTAGCTGAAGTTATTTCTCTGAAGGTATTTTATACCTATCACTATAATAATAAGGAACATAACTGTTATTACCTTCACTATTCACTCACATATTTTTACTTATCATCAAAACTTAGTTGGGTAATTAAATTCATCATCAAAATCAACCTAAGCAAAGGAGGTTTGGATCATTATTCTTCCCCTTTTTGATGATGGCAAAACATTTAAGTGAATTACCTTTCAAAATGTAAAATGTATAAAGTGCATGAGAACTAGACAAAAAATAAAACATACATAGCTCCCCCTGGCGAAGTGCATCCCTAATGATATTCAAATGACTCCCCTTGAATGAATGCACTATTTTCTAACTATCTAACAATCTCTCCTTTCTCTCTCCCTTTTTATCATAATAAAAAAGGCATAGGAGAAAGAACAAACATAGTTAAGCTACGAAGGAGAATACTGACAAAGATAGACATTTAGAGATTGGTATATCATTGATTAAAAAGTATGTATATTGTAACATCCCGCCTTGGGGCCTATGCGTTTTCACATTACCCTATAAATTCCCTACTTTTAAGTAAAATATTTTACCCAAAATCCAATAGTCTCCCCTAAAATATCAAAATCTATATCTATGCATACATTAACATATAAAATTAAAATTTTTAATCGCTACAAAGAAATGCTAACCTTCATGAAACACTCACTCACAACTACCCATTCACCCATAGCTGCATGCCCAAGATCAGAATCGATCATGATGGAAATCTATCTTTCTAGAATAATACAATTCTAATCACAATAATACAATTCCATAACCAAATTATATTTACAAATCATTATACCACAAGAAAATGTCTTCAGATCTTGCCTTTCAGTACCAACCCACAGTTGGGATTCTTTACCTAAACTGCTAACTAAAAATTAAAATAAGAGTAAGTCTAAATAGACTCTGTAATTAGACTGCATAACAAAATAATACTCATCAACAGAGATTCATCAGGCATCCCTAATCACATTCTATACAAATAGCATTCATTAAACATATAGCAAACCTACGCTATCCAGGCATAGTCATGGCATACCATCTCAAAATCTCAACATGTTATGTCAAGTCTCATCACACAGTAAGAGAATACATAATCAAATCTGCATCTCACATGAGCTTATCAAATCACATGTTTGGGGATATTCACTTATCCCTCATCCTCACATACAGGCCTCCATACATACACGCCAATATAGCTCAAATCCATGGTATATCATTATCCTTTTCATTCAGACATCCATACACAAGATTAACAAAGGATTACATAACAAGATGGGATACTCTCTATCCCTTCACATCCAAGTCCTCACACAAAGGTTTTCAACAGGCACTCACTCATACATATATATACCACATCGTGGGATATTTGTTATCCCTTATCACCTCATACATTCATAATAACCATAAAATAGCCCACTCATATAAGTTCACAACCTTGGGATCCACACAAATTACAATACACATATATAATCACATTACAACATAATAAATCCTAGAATATTCACAATCCTAAACATTTCATGTGATTACACATACTTCACAAACACAAGAGATTATGGGATAACCATTATTCCCATTCACTTATACATGTCACAAACAAGACATGGGATAATCACCATCCCAACATTCCATACATCCATATACCAACTCATCATAACAATAAGCCAAGGGATAGCTACTGTTCCCATCCAATTACATAGTCAGACAAGGACGGCCTAACTACCTATAAGATGAGCCACTCTATAACTTCTTAAGCTCCATATCCCATTTCCCAATCCATGATCAAAGGCCCTACACATAACATACACAATTCTAATATCATAACATGATCATAAATGCCACCTTAGTATTATACATAACATTATTCAATATCAAATTAGGTATCAATCATGCCTTCAATACACTGAGTTATTTTATTATTCATAGCCAACCACAGGCTACCATCAATTTAATCAATCTCATACAGTTGTCATTAAACCATTTCATCAAATGGCTTAGAAGCATCACCAATCTATAGGTTTCTCATCAACATGGGCTAGGGACTTCACTCCCAATTGCACACCATAAACCCATGATATAATCCACATTAATTTTACTTTAATAACATACTAATCATGCTTAAATCCAATCATATCAAGCATAATCCCATTTTTATACCATTCACCATATCATTATTCTCAGTTACAGAATATGGATAATCCCAATTTACCAAGTCTAAATCATGCCAAATACATCAAAATCATCCAATTAACAATTTCCCCTATCAATTTACATGAATTCATTGCAAATTCACCCCCAGGTTTACTGTTCACAGATAGGGGTTTCACAAAAATCCCAGCTTTTCAAATTTAATTCATGCATAAACATTATGCATCATGTATTAATCGATTTTACCCTTCAAATTAACATATAGATCATGTAAAATCCTCAATTTTCACTATTTACAAAATGGGTATAAACCTTAATAAGCAAAAACATGAAATTAAATGGAAAAGGAAGGTACTTACCATGATTTCCAAGCTTGGCATCCATTTTCCACTCATTTCCTACTTTAAATCTTCTTAAATCGGCCATGGGTCACATCCAAGGGGGTTTCCAACCACGGTAGCATGCCTAAATAGTGAGAAAGTGGGAGTTTGAATGCAAACTTGTGATTTTTCAAGGAAATATAGAGATTTTCCAAGCTAAACCATAAGAAAAATGGACTTGGAATGGTGGGTTTTAGGGTAGGGATGAGCATGGAATGGTAGTGGAAAATGGGGAAGAAAAGGGGTTAAACTCCATTTAAAAATTGTGACTTTTTGGTGCTCTAGCGAACCATTCGAGCAACAGCGCCTAATAATTTACCTATTAGACACAATCAAAGTAATTCAAGCTTAAATTTCACATACAATGTCCAATTAGCATGATTCTTAAAGATTTAAAAAGATAACTTCAAGGGATAGAACTTTCAAGTTAAACAATTTTTCCAAATAAGTCTTCATATATGTCAAATATTTATATAAAGTAAACTAATTAGGTAATTTTGGTACTTTTTTCCCATATGGAATAGTTTTGGTGCATCGATCATAACTTCCTAAAACAATATCAAAATCAGGTGATTTTTAATTTGTTAAAAATATAATTTCAAGATATACAACTTTTATGTTGAACACTATTTCCAAATCATCCACAAATCATCCATAATCTAGGTCAAAATTTTAACACCAGTGACCCCTTTTCCAAATTTAGTATTTTCTTAATATACACTTATGCCCTTTTTAATTTTTCTTCATTTCTCCTTTATTTAATTTCATTATTTTCCACCTATTTTCACATGATTTTTCCATATAAATTATGATCACAAAAACATAATAATTCACTTGCATAATTAGAAATAACATCATGTAATTATTTAAATATATAGACATTAATTTCCATCATAAATTTTACATCATGTAACAAAATTTTCCAAACTTCTCATGCATTTTAGCCATAAATTTTTCATATATTATAACACAAAAATGCACATAATTGTCCTCAAATAATCATAATTTAAATCATATAATAATACATATAATCAGCATAATTTCATTAAATTTCCATGAAATGCATACACAATGGAACCATTCCATTTCACCCCTTTTTTCTCACATTTTATCATGATAATTCCATATAATTTAGGACATTAAAAACATAATAAATTTCTTACATAATTAAAGATAATATCATGAAATAAATTGAACATATGTGCATTAATTTCATAGAATTTCCTTCATCTTGTCATGCACTGTTTCATCACAAATTCTAGTAAATTCTCATTCACACAACTCAAATTTCAATTTACTACATACCTAAGGCTCAAATCACATCTTTTTCAATAATAATCCTTAATTTAACGCCATTGGGTTTTACATATACAAAGTACAAACAAAACATCAATGGATAATGTGCACAAATGTAAATAATGATGCTTTTAAAAAAAAAGAATACACAGAGAAATGGATAAAATGTGCAATAACTATTGGGTGGTTTTTGGCTTTTTGAAGACAACCTTTCATCTTCTGAATAATGGTTGAGAAGATGTTTCAGAAGAAACAAGTTTGAGTCGGGCTTGATAATTAGGGTCTAGCAATTCTAGAAGGGAGCTTTATTGTGGAGAATTGCATAGGTGTTGGGATCCATCCTAGCCCTATAGAGTTCATGAGTCATGACAAGGGGTTCAATGCTAGGAGGTTTGGGAATAGGCTAAGATGTAGTGGATGGTTTGGTTTTACGAAGGGGTTTTGGTTTAGGAGAAGTAGGTTTGAATTTGGAGGTTGGCTTATATGAAGGTTGAGGAGTAGGAGTGGAAGATGGAGCCAAAGAGGAGGAACAAGTAGGAGTGGTAGAAGGAAGATCAATGGAGGGTGTGGGTTTAGGTTTAGGAGTGGTAGATGAAAGATCTTCAGGAGGAACAACAACGCTGAGTTTTTTCCTTATATTATGATTTACAAACTCTGGGAAAGGCAAAGGTAAACTTGAAAGATAGGCATGCAAATCCATATTCCTATGCTTTAGATACACATCTTTTCGAAGATAGATAAAGTTAGGATCAGATATGTCTACAAAAATATGAAATGTGAGCACAGGTGGAGCTGCCCTAATGAAGATGGAGGGATTTGGGTTAGGTTGTGGGACTGTTTGAGATGAAGAAGGAGGGAGGAAATTTCCTAGATAAGAATCTAGATATTGATCAACATTTGGAAGAGGTTTAGGCCCTTATCCTTTGGTTTTGTGAGGAGTATCCTTGAATTTGATAATGTTGTTAGCAACGAATTTGGGATCTTCAAAATCTAGGAATGGAAGATACAGAGGTATGAAGGAGCAATTTTGAGCATTTAAAGCAAAGGCTATGGCTTTATTTACTTCCTTTCTAGCTTCAATTTCTTCAAGAGTCATTTTTATTTTCTTAGGAAGCTTTTGGGAGCTAAAGGTGTAGATGGTGGATGTGTGGAAGGCTAAGTGAGAGGAGTTTCAAATGGGACTATTAACTAAAGAAGAAAGAGGTAAGATTTATGTGATTAGGAATAGGTTGAAAGTTTTGTGATGACAACACAGCTAGTTGGTGGAGGAATTAAAGATTTTGGAGTGAAGCAATTGTGATGGTAGATGATTTGAGATGGAGGAATGGAAGATTGAGAATTTGGTGGAAGAAGAATGGAAGATTGAGGGGATGGAGGTGGAGTTGTTAGTAGAACTTGAAGAAGAGTGAAAGAAACTAATTTAGTGGGAGGCTGTGAAGGAGGAGATGGAATTTTTTATGGAGAAAGATGAGAGATAAGTTGAGGAGATAGAGGAACAAATGTGGGAAGAGGTTTAAAAGGTGGTTGAGAAGGATGGGAGGATTTTCAAGACTTGAGATAAGGAAGTTTAGAAATAGGAATATCTAATTCATAAATGGAAGAGATTGAATCAAATAAGAAGGAAGAAGAGGTAGAAATAGAGGAGGAAGACTAATCAAATTTATATGGATTTATGGAAAGAAGTGGAGAATTAGGATGAGAGTGAGTAGACCTAATGGGTGAAAGGGATCTAGGACCATAAACAGGAGAGGATGATTGGGATGGTTTAGGTTGGGCTCTAATAGACTCAACCAACAAGATCAGTGTATCTAGCTTTTGAAGCACTGATTGCTCAATCTTGTCCATCCTATGGTTAAGGGCTCAGATAGAGGTTTCTATGTTGGTGAGCCTTCCCTCAAGGCTCTAAGGAATGGATTGGGTAGGATGGGTAGGTGGAGAAGATTGGAAGGTGGAGAAGGATGGGGTATTCTTGGTGGAGATGCTATTGCTGCTTAAATTTCTTCTCTCACAGCACTTTCTTCTCTTATTACATCATCTTCTCTTCTTAGTTTTTTCTTCTCTTACTTCCTCCGCTTTTGCAGATTCTTATGCACTTCTAATGTTTTCTTCTCTTATTGTGGGGATAGCTTCTTCTTCTTCCCAATCTCTCTTACCTTGCTTAGACTTTCCTGGCCTTTTTGAAATCCATCCATTTGAATTTTCAAGGAGGCCCATTTTATTCAATGTGACTTCATTTGTTATATTTTTCTTCTTGAAATCTTCTCCTTCTTTAGCTAACAAATCTATTCCTACTCTCCTTAGGAATTTAGTTAAGATAATTCCATAAGGAAGAGGAAACCTTGTTGTGGATTCAACTCAGTACAAGTGATTTGAGATAGTTTAAACCAAATCCACTTTGTTCTCATTCTTTAGTGCCTAAAAAATCTTGGCATCCCTTTTAGTTATATTATCTCTTCCACCAATCTTCGGGAAAATGTTGTTGATGAGTAGGATGTGGGTGAACTTGAGATTTAAATCTTGATAGCTAGGATGTAGACTGTTTACTTTATCTTCAATCTCTACTCCTGCTAGATCTGAAAATAACTTTGCTCTTGTTTCAAGCCACTCAATTCCTTGTCTCTCAACTTCTGGAAGATTAAGGCATTCCCTTATATTCTTAGGAGATAAGTTTATTCCCTTATCCCCTATCCACAATTTCTTTTGATTTCAAAATAAGACTTTCACCTTTCCCGTATAGCATTTATCTTTGCAACTCATGAAATCTGTCCAGCCTTGGAAATTAATCCATTTACAAACTTCCAGATTCATTTATTTTCTCCAAAAATATTGAAATCAAAGGCTCTTCCCTTCACTACCTTTCAAATCCAAATACTCGAGGTAAACTGATTCATTGTTTTTGAAAATTACCTTTATCAAGTTATTGTTGTCCAACCTTCTTCTCTAAGATGAAGGCACTTCCTCTGGTTCTTCTCTTTCTCTCCTTTTTCCTAACTTAGTGAGTACAATTGCCACTGACACTTCTGCCTCATTCAAACCATCCATTTGCATCAGTTGGGATGTAGGTTTTGAAGGGTTTTTAGATTGAAAAGAGGGAAAATGGATTTGGGGATTCTTCGAAGCAGAGAGTGAGGGATTTTGAAATAGAAATGCAGTAATGGAGATTCAAGATGGAAGAAAATAATTTGAATGCAGCAGAAACTTGGAGCACCTTTTTTGAAGAGGGATTTCATACACGATGAGTAAGCATGACTGTTGGTCTGAAATAGAGTTTTAAAGAGTGCTCGTTACTGCTCTAGGGTGTTAAAAATTTTGGATGGAGAGGATCGAAGATGGAATTTTCATATAGTCTGAAATTTATTTTCAGATGTATAGGTTGTATTACATACATTCCATTAATAATGCAAAAAAATTTTGAACAACTTAAACATGAAATTAAGCCAAAATAGTGATTACAAAAGATCTGACAAGGGTTTGAATTCTAATTCTACATCTAAAATTGTGAGGTTTCCCAAATAGGCTTGACTTATGCCTTAAAACTATAATTATATTAGGATCAATTTCATTTCATACAATACAAAAATATTAAGAACAAGAAAGTCATTCATGCATACATATGAAAATAAAACATTGAAATTAAGTAGCTGAGAACATTACATATAGATCATATATTATATAAATCAAGCACAAAGATCTAATATGCTAGGCTCCCTATTCCCTGTCATATGCATTGAGCAACCAAATTGATATATCACTTGTTACATCTCATGGCTCTCAAGCATACCTAAATTGACAAGTTTAGACTCTACTTTTTAGTATCCATTTGAGAATTGGTCCAGGTGGGTTAGTGGTAGAATGATTTGGTACCCATAATTTCTTTGGTGCCACTAAACTGATATTTGGAGATTATATAGCATTTTTTGCTTTTGCAATATTTTTAGGAACACAAATCAAGTTTTGTTTGGGCTTATGTTTTCTTCCAAAATGATTATTCTATTTCCTTTGTTGTTGTCCACCTCTTCTTGTTAGTTTAAATTTCAATAATGTGGAGGTCAAGGTTTTTCTAAGGGCATTATTTTCAGCCTTGACCAGCTCAAGTTCACTATAGGTATATTGTTTATCCTTGAGCAAATCCTTTTCCTCCTTTAATTTGGTGCATTCATTGGTCATTCTAAATAACTCCTTTTTAATCTCCTTGTATTTGGCTCTTAAAGCTTTAAAATCATCATATAGATCTTCTAGAATGTCCTTGAAATTGGGCCCTTTGAAGTCTGAAAATACCTCACTGTCATGAATAGCCATGAAGCTGGAGGTAGTGATTTGTTCTCCCTTACCTTCACTTGGGTTTTCAATATTGAGCTTTCTAATTTCTCCCTTTCCTATACATGAATGTTAGCTTTGGTCCTTTCGACCTGATTAGTTCCTTCATAAATAATTTCTAGTTTATCTCGAATATCTTTAGCAGAATTGCACATAGAGATTTTCTTAAACTTTGAGGAGGACAGTGCATAGTAAAGGAATTTTTAGCCTTGAAATCTTTTTCTATAACTTTTATGTCCTTTGGGGTGTATCTATCTTTGCTATTTAGGACTACCTTGCAATTTTCAATGATAAGCCACAACTGATAATCTATGGCTATTATGAAATTTTGCATTCTCATTTTCAAAGACTCATAGTTGTTGGTCTCATTCAAATGGTGGCTCAAGAGGAGGGGGATTGAATTGAGCCTTTAAAAAATTTGGTTAAGATAAAAATTGAATTGCTGAAATAAATGGAAAATAGATCACACCCCACAATAGACACAGGTATTTTATAAAGGTTTGGCCCACAACATGAACCTACTCTTTTCTCTAAGTCAGCCTCACTTGCTACACTCAGGTTCCACTAATCACCTGTTGACTTTACAAGCTCACTAACAAACTTTACACACATTGTTTTCAAGCTCACAAATAAACTTATATACATTGGTTTCCAAGCTAACCAATAAACTTATACACATTGATTTCCAAGCTCACTAACAAACTTATACACATTAGTTTCCAAGCTAAGCAACAAACTTATACACATTGGTTTCCAAGCTAACCAACAAACTTATACAATCAGCAAGCCCCCTTGCTTGCTGTCTCAAATAAAGAATGTTGTACAATAAAAATGCCTCTTACATTAATTGATTTTGTACAAAATTAAAGTGCTGCAGAAATAAATGTATTACAATAAATATAGAGTATATTAGACTTCCTAAAGCTTTTTGAATGCAAATTGGCATTTTGCTCAATGGAGTTGTAAGAACAACTTTAATATTTGAGTAAAGGCTCTATAAACTCTTTCAAAAAATTTCTCTAGCTTTCTAACATCTTGGAATGACCTCTCTTTACCCCTTTTAAATTGGGGTTCAAAATTTGCCCATTGGAGAAAATAGGGTTCATTAAATGCATCTGAATCATTAAGATTTTTAGCCCATTGAATCGAATTTGTAGCTTCTTTATCTGAAGTAAGTAATTTTAAGATGAAGAAGAATGTGCTTTTGACCAAAAATCATGTTGAAGAGATCATTCATCATTTCACTCTATCTAAAAGACTAACTTAGGACTAACTGAATGGCTAACTGGCTTTTTCCAAAAATGTTTCGTTGTGTTTGAAGTTAAATTTCAGAATAAGAAGATGCATGAATAGTCTTGGCCAAATGAATGAATTCTAGCTTCGTTCGAAGATGATTTGGCAGTGTCTGAAGTTAAATTTTGGACTAAGAGACATGATGCAGACTAATTTTGAAAGAGTTTGGTTTGTCTAAAATATCATTGAGCTTCAAGTGTCTTGACTTCATAGTTGTGTCCAAGCTTGGTTCTGCTTAGGCTTGAATCTTTACTTGCATTTGGAATTCTACTTCACTCTGTATGAACTCTATTTCTTCTCTTTTAAAGTCATATTTGTGGTCGAACTTGGTTCCTCAGTGTCCAAATTGATCTAGCAGTGTCTGAAAATGGATGGTGTTCAAAGCATATTTGGGAACTTATCTATGTCCGAACATGAGCATCATTCCGATTGCCTTTGGCAATGTTTGAGATTGTGTCCAAAGTAACTTTGTAGCTTGTACATGATTCCTGTCATACTCTTTAAGCATTTACATTTTCTTTCTTTGATAAAAGGTGGATCTTGTCTCTGATTTTATCTTGTGTGCACTAACAACTTTACTAAGTTATTTCATTAATTTAAATATGTTTATTGCATGCTTAGAAATAATAATCAGTAGCTTAACCATTCACTCATGTGCTTTTATTCATCATTAAAACTTGGTTGGTTAAACATATTCATCATCAAAATCAATCCAATTAAAGAAGGTTTGGTTCAATAATAGTTTGTATAATCAAAGTATGGGGGTCTGGAAATGAACTGTCCCTCTGCAGATATGTAGGCCATCTAGGGATCTCTTCACAAGTTAAGGTACCTGGTGATCAAGGCTAACTAGTAAAGCCCGCTCTAATAGCAATTGTTGGTCCCATTCAGCAGGTAGCTCAAGGGGGAGGGTGAATTGAGCTTTTAAAAATTATGGCCAAATTAAAATAAATTACTGAAAATAAATGGAATAAATCACACAACACAAGGATGAAGGTATTTTTCTAGTGGTTGAGCCCAACCTAGTACCTACTCCACTCTTTGAGTTAGCCTTCCTTGCTACACTTGGGTTTCACTAACAATAGTTGATTTTCCCAAGCTTACCAACAAACTCTTACAACCATTGGTTTCCAAGATCACCAACAAACTTATACACTGGTTGGTTTCCAAGGTCACCAACAAACTTATACACAGCAAGTCTCACCACTTATGGAAGCAAGCTAACAAAAGCAAAAACTTGTACAGCTACGTGCCTCTAGTTAGGCTGATTATACAGAGATCAAATGTAGACTCAGTAAACAAATAAATTGATTTAAAACTAATAATATTGTAACGCCCACTTTCTGAGGTATGAAGCTCAAGTTTGCACTAGAATTCACCACGATTTCTTCACTTTTAGAGTGGGGGTACTCTAATCCCAATCTATCATGCCTAGGCTCTGGGGCCTAAACCACTCACTATTCCCCTTAAAATTTCCTATTTTAAGGAAATATTCTACCAAAATTTTAGTAGAGTCTCCCCTGAAATGTGGGCATTTAAACCTGATTTACAATCATTCACAAATTCAAATATGAACTATCATCATAAGTAATAAAAATGAATTACAAAACCATACTCATTCTCCCACATCTGCCCAAGATCACATCTGCTTTCATCTAAGGAGAAATTATATCTTCCTGTCACTATATCATGAATACATTCCTATGACATGCCTTTATATTACATTATTACATCAATCAAATCAAATAGAATTATACAATCATACCACTACACAATGGGATTCCAATCTCCTTATTCTATCATACCACAAAGTGTCTTCTAATCTTTGCTTACCGATTTTCTTCCACAATTTGAATTCTTTACCTAGCCTGTTCACTAAAAAAAATAACATAAGAAGGCATGAGATCATATAAACTCAGTAAGTAGGCAAAAATTGAAGATAATAAATAATTAAAATAACATGTCCGCAATCAATAATAAGCCCTAATCAATAACATAATATGGTTCAACTGAAATATGAATAACCATAATTCACATCTCAACATCCAAGCAATCCACCATCACATTTGGTTAACCCCATATCATGTCTATCATTAAAATATCATTAATGACTCTTTCCAATTCATGTAACAAATCCTTAATACAACAATTTATATAACATGAACCACAATCATATAATGTATCACAATCCTTATTAATCCCAAAGTAAAGAATATTATCTATCTTGTCACAACCAATAAACCAATTTATACACAAAATGACAACTATTTCAATCAAAGAGATATTCATTATCCCTAGTGGGCGATAGGATGTATTTTTCTTTTTAGATCAAGAAGAGGTAATCACCCAAACCTGGTGAAGTATTGCTGATCAGTGGCACCCACCAAAGGAATTTGAAGATTAAGGTAAGTGCTTAATCTACTTTAAATGGTGCTGATGTTTATAAAAGAATATTATGCAAAAGTTGATTTATCTTCAAGGAATTTCAGACCCTAATTCAAGGGGGTTTGCTGAAACTTTTAATAGTGAATTAAGGCTTTATTAGAGGCTATAAATTGGAGTATGAAGGCTATGCAAATTGCTCAATTAATTAAGGCAAGCAAGTAGTTGTTTTAAGTTACTTTAAGTTCAATTTGATTTCTTTGAATGATTACAATTTGGGCACTTGTAATCTAA
>JAYJMB010026218.1:0-38685 GCA_036873735.1 Pouteria campechiana
CTCTCAAAGCCACCGACGAATAAATAAGAGGAGAAGGGCATATTTTTTCAAACATGAAACTCCTTGGTACGCCATGCATACCAAATCGCAAGACTCCCGACAGCACCCTTCACCATTTCTAGTTCATTCTACTACAATATGTTATTACTCATCATCAAAACTTTATTGTTTGTCATATGCACCATTTGGTTCAACACTTATTTTCGTTGCATTTAATTATGTATAAACTCAGCCTGTGTAAAAGGCATTTCTTATTGTACATCTTTTTTAATTAAGATACCAAGCAAGGGGCTTACTAATCTTGCATAAGTTGATTGGTTAGATTTGGAAACCAATTAGGATAAGTTTGTTAATGAGCTTTGACAACTAACCTATGTATAAGTTTGTTGGTGAGCTTTGAAAATCAACTTGTGTATAAGTTTTTTGGTGAGCTTTGAAAACCAACCTATGTAAGAGTTTATTGGTAAGCTCAGGAAAACTAATAGGTGATTAGTGGAACTTAAGTACAATAAGTGATGCTAACTCAAAGAGAGGAGTAGGCACCATTTTGTTGGTTGAACCTTTATAAAATATTTATGTGCTTTGTGCTATGTGATTCATTTCTTAGTTATTACAGCAATTTGAATTTATATTGGCCAAAATTTTAAAAGCTTAAGTCCACCCCCCCCCCCCCCCCCCTCCCTTTTATATCTCTTATCTATAATTTTTTTCAAAAATTAATGTATAGATTATTTTATGATCTAATTTCAAAAAAACCTCCTTTTTGGGAGGAATCATTTGATTCTATTATAGAGGTTTTATTTTGCCATGCTGATATTGATAAGTACTTGTCATTAATCTCAATTTCACTTTCACTTTCATCTCATTTATCATTTTATCTCATAAGTTAAATTAGATTATCATCTTAAAAAGTATTCATGGACTAATTTTACTTAGATTTGATGTAAGAGATGAATTTCTTGTGAATGGAATGCTCGCTTGGTCCAAAAAACACATAAAAATATTGATATAATGTGAAATTCCATATAAAGCCACTTGAGATAGTGTTTTAGATAAATATTAGGCAACATCTAGGCCTTTTCTATTAGAGGTTGTATTTAGGATATGATGGCACATGAGATGAATGGAGAATCCATTATAGATGTAGATAGCATAGCTCATCATTAGTATCACACAGTGGTTGATGCATAAACAATAAGGGTAGTGGTGTATGTAGATGCGCTAGTAGTATTAGAGGATGAGGAAGAGAGGGCCTGATAGGCAATCCATGTGGCATTCCATGAACTAGTTTGATAGAGGTATGTTAATTCAATCATCTCCATTAGTGATGTTGCATATGAGAACTTTATTCACATGAAGTAGTCAGCCTTCCACCATTTATGCCAAATAGTGCAGAACAAGACAATAATGGGAGACATTAGCTAAGTTTATATAGAGCAATAAATCATGATATTCTTTCACATACATTCACATAATGTTTCTAATTAGGTTGTTGGTCACAATTTTATTCGATTAGGTGAAACTGTGAGTAGGTATTTTCATAAATGTCTTTCTATTGTTGTAAGCCTCATGATTGAGTAATTGAGAAATCCAAGCAAAGCACCATCTAAGAAGATTGCTTAGTCACTTAGGTTTGGATAGTATTTTTATGCATCAATAATGTGTTCTCAATTTACTAAATTATATCATGATTCTTGCATATTCCATTTATTGATTTTACTATTGTCACATGGATGTTACAATTGCATAGGAGCTATCAACATAGAAGCAATTGACAGCACGCACATACCAGTAACTCCCCCTGTTAAACAATAAATTGCATTTTGAAATAGGTATGGTAAACTCGCTTAGAGCATCACTGGAGCTTGTGATTTTGATATAAACTTTATATATGTTCTAGCTATTTGGGATGGTTCTACAACTAATTCAGCATATTGACAACAAAAATTGAAATGCCAACAAGTCGTTTTAATATTTCAAAGGGTGAGGTTCACCAAACTCCCTATCTTTAGAATCAATTCGTAATGTGTATTATGTTGAATAAATCTAATCATCATGTAGGTAAATATTATCTTATTGATGGAGGGTATGACCATGAGCTAGGGTTTATGGCCACATATCGCAAGGTTAGATACCATTTAAAGGAATATTCTTGGAGTTGTGGGACACATAATCATAAAGAACTATTTAACTTAAGGTACTCTAAATTGAGGTCCACAATTGAGCGTGTTTTTGGTGTTCTCAAAAAGCAATTCTCAATTCTAGGTGTGATAAATTATTACCCTATGAAGTAGCAAGTCAAAATTGTGTTGGCTTGTATTGTTCTCTATAAATTTCTATTATAGGTGGAGGGGAGGGAAGGCATTCTTTGGTTGGAAGATGGTGATAAACAATCAAAGAGATAGATGATGAAGAACCTTAGCATGGTCTTCATCATTATTTCCAACAAAGAGAGGAGTTAATGGGTTGCTTACCAAGATCACATTGCATGACTGATGTGGCAAGACTATGAACATTACATGGGGACGATCTAAGATTGAATATGATTCCTTACAATCTATATTAGTCTTATTGATTTGTTTTTTCTTAATGGTTACTCTCTTCAATGGTTAGAACACTTTGCTATTATATTGTCAAAACTTTTTATATTTATCATGGGATTAATCTATATGTATTTTAAGTACTTATTGATTTTTCATATTAGAATATCAAGTATCCTATCATTTTTTATGATTATTGATAATGGGGATTGGTGCATATTCTAGTTTAGGCATAAGTGCAATCTAACTATATGTTTACAAGCATATGATTTATATATTTTTGTTAGCTTCATTCATATATTGTAATATATCAATGTAATGTTTAGGTTATGTCTCCAAAAAGAAGAATACACGGGGAGAGTCTAGGCATGTGTGGAAGCTAGGGCTGACAAAGGTGCTTATAAATGTTTTGGGGCAGAAAATTGAAGAGGGACAAGGATCAGGTAGTGTCTTTAAAACCCAACTTCATGAGTAGAATGTGAGAGCGCTATGGGTTAGATGTCAAGCAAATATTTCAATAGCAAGTGTTCAATATCAAATTCGGTATTGAACGCTCTATTGGATTGCCATAAAAAAATATTGCCCACTAGTGGGATGGAATGGAATGAGGTGACAAAGAAGTTTAAGGCTAATGACGAGGTCTGGGAAGGACTAATGGGGGTAAATCTTTTCCATCTGGTTTTCATTTTCAAATATATTCAGTTTAATCATGACTCTATAATATGCTAATACTATCATGAATTAACATGTAGCAAGACTCAAAATTGGCGCACTATTGTAGAGTGGCTTGTCTTTGGTTTGAAGACCTAAATGCTATCTACCCAACTTGCAAAACAACTGGTACCTATAGCAGTTTTGTCTATGGGCCATGAGATATAGAATCTTAATCATTGGAGTCTCTAGATAAGGATTTAGAAAATAATGGCACTAACATGGGGCATGTAGATTTGTTCAGAGAGTTTGAAATTTCCATGCTTATAATAATAATTTTAACTCATAGCATGGAAGCCATCATTTCATGACTGCTAGTCCAAGCTCCTCCATACCCCCATTATCAAGGACTCCACAGTGGAGAGAGTAGTAGTTCTCATGGTAAGAAGAGGAAGGCCCAACCCTAACCCCCACTCCCACTAGTTTCAATTGTGCAAGAGCAATAGTTGAATATTTTAATCCTAAGGATTTGGGTTTGATGATTAACAAAACTTGTTTAAGACTTGAATTAAGTTAATGCAATGCTATTGAGATCTCTAGTTTCAAAATAACTTCAGACATGGCTCAATAATGATAAAATGGATGTTCAGAAGCTTTAGAAGTTGCAAAGACAAGTTCAAAAGGTTTAAAGCCACTCTTCAGACAAGCTTTAGAGGTCTAGCAATAACATCTAGAGGTTTCAGATGGGAGGGCTCTAATTCCAGATGAAGGAGGAAGCTTCATAGTTCATCCAGTTAGAAGAAGAAGTATTCTAAGTGAAGCAAAACCTTTAGAGGAGACAAAGGGAAGCTTCATAGGTGCTTCAGATGAGAAGGGAAGCTTCAGAAGTAACGCTAGTAAGGTTCACATCTTCAGAGGTTATGAACAACCACTTCAGAGGTTGAAAAGAAGTTTCAGAGGTGTAAAATAGTCGTTAGGAAGAGTAGATGTCGAAAGGAGCCTAGAAGGTTTTAGTGTTTCTAGAAATAGAGCCGTTGGCAGAAAGGGAAGAATGCCTAACCTTTAGAAGAGCTTCAAAGGTGTGAATACTTACTTCAGAAAGTTTGAAACTATGCACACCAACAATGAAAGTTTAGAGGGTTTTAAGTTATAACTTAAAACCATCTTAAGTAGCGCAACAAGGCAGTTTGCATGAATGGTTAAAAAGACATTTTGCAACGGTCAAAAATAGGAAGCAACAACTAGATTGAATCTAGAACTTATAAATAGAAGTTCCAAAGAAGAGAAACAAACTTTTGAGTGTGCTTAACTCGAATCTAACTTAAGAATTGAAAGTCCCCAAAAAGTTTATTCACTCTAGTAAGCTACAACAAACACAAACCTTCAGACAGATCTTTACTCATCAGAGGAGATTAGAAAGCATTATGAGCCTCCTATTTTATCATTTATATTTGAAATTAAATTTTATGTACAACCAAGCATAGTTAGAGGCATTTATTTGTACACCTACACCTGTAAAGGTTGAGTTGTTGGTTAGCTTGGAAACCAGATTATAGAGTTTCTAGTGAACTTTGAAATCAATGAGAGTTTCTGGTTAGTTCATAAAACCAATGTATGAGTTTCTAGTGAACTCTTAAGAAACCAGATTGTATGAGTTGTTGGTGAGCTCAACGGAAAAACATCAATGTAAGAAATTCTTGGCCAGCTCGAAAAACCAAGGGAGGTTGTTTCTATAGTGGATACTAAAACCCAAGGTTAGGAAAAGCTTGGGGAGTGGAGTAGGTGTCAGGGGGGCCCGAATCACTATAATTATTATGTACTTACTAATTTTGTGCTTATGTATTTTCATTGCTTTTATTTTCTGCACTTGCATTTGCACAATCATTTATTTTCCCCACACCTTTAGGAATCCAATTTTTCCATACAGCCTACATAGCTCAAGGTAGGCCTAGGGCCAATAGAATACTCTAAACCAAAACATATCGCATACTATGGACATGATTTTGTTGGCATAAATGCATGATTTCGATGACAAACAAAACTTGATCAAAGATTATGTACTAATGGTTGTTGCCAAGATTTTATTATGCAGAATCAAGTTGTAGGTCTTACAAAAAATAAGCACAAAAAACATATTCCAAGGCGTCAAGGTTTGGGCGAGTAAAGAAGCAAAAGACAAAGTATCATTATAAACAAAGCATGAATGAAAAGGATTCAATTGTTTCCATTTATCTGTCAAAGTGGATAATTACAACTAACAAATGCAAAGAGCGTGCATACAACAGACTTATAATAGACAACCCATCAGACAAAGCAATGAAGGAAATCTATCTGTGGTCCAACATTTTGTCTGTTACTTATAACAAACAACTCAATAGACAAAGTGTTGAAGAAACAAGTCATCGATGCTTCTACAATTCAATAGACGATCCACAAGACAAAGTACTGGAAAAGATAATTTGTCTGCATCTATCTGTTACTTACAATAGACAACCCATCAGACGATGTGATGCAATGACATCTCCATGATTCATCTGCTACTTACGAAAGATAAACGATAACTTTTTTTGATGAATAGTTGGATAGATACTTCATCTTTCATGAGTAAAAGATGAAGAGGATGGGTGAATTGAGTCTTTGAAAATTTTGGCTAGATAATAGTTAAAGTACAGGATTAAAGAAATTACTAAAAACACAATGTACTTAGATAAGTATTTTTATAGTGATTTGACCTTTCACTTAAGTTCCTACTTTACTTCTTTGAGTTAGCCTTTTCTGCTAAACTTAGGTTTCACTAACACTTATTGGTTTTCCAAGCTCACCAACAAACTTACACAAGTTGGTTTTTCAAGCTCACCAACAAACTTATACAAATACTTAGCAAGTATCCTACTTGCTTTCACTACACAGCTAAAAGCTAAAAAAGTTATAGAAATATGCAAAAATAAACTTTTACAAATATTAATGCCTCTTATAGGCTAATTTTGTATGAAGTTGGAAAGTAGTAAACATAAGTAATGTAGCAATAAATGCAATAAGATTTAATCTTCAGAAGTGGTAGAATGAATGACCTTGAATGCTTCTTTGAATGAAGTGCAGTGGAGTTAAAAATCATGGAAGAAAATGCCTTAAAGATTTAGTAAATACCTCTCTTGTTTTTCAATATGATAATTAGTTGTTGTCTTTGATCTCGCTTAACTTCTTTTATATATGAGTTCCCTATCTTTCTTTGAGATCTCTGACTTTCTCTGGTGTGGTAGGTGAGAAACATTAAATGCTAAGAAACATTCGAATTTAAGACCATTGTACTTCTAGCTCTGTTTTGGAGGCCATGAATTAACATCAGATCTTCCAAAATTGTAAGTGGCATGATGTTTCTATACAGCTCACACAAGTCATCGTTGCTTCGAATGCGCCAAAGATGTGTTTTGGAAGCTCCAAAGTGGCGCAACATTAATGTCTCATGTCGGGATCGAGGAGGCTAACTTCGAAGTCATTCTTTGTCTTTGAAGTAAGTTTACCATGACTCCAGAGCACTTTGAGCTCCGATTCTTACTCCAAAAGAGTTCATTGTCTCCAATGCGCCTATTTTCTAACTCCGATGAATCATATTCTCCAAAGACTGCTCTTTTAACTCTGCAAGCTATCATTCATTATCTCTAAAGTGTCTTGTTGACTCTGAAGAGCTCAACTTAGCCCTAAAACTTGCATACTCGTGACTCTAAAGTACTTTGATTGTCTTCGAAGGTTGGTAGTCTGTAACTCCGAAGTGACTTGATTGACTCCAAAGTAAATGACTCAACCCCGATGCTTGTGTATTCATGACTCTGAAGTACTATCAACACTCTATAATTTTTTTTCTCTATCTCTAAAATACTTTAGTGGTTCTGAGAGTCCTTTGTTGAACCTGAAGCTTATGACTTCTTGATTCTGATAGACTGTTCCTTTGTCTCCGAACCAAAGCGCCTTGGCTTCATGACTCCGAAGTATGTCTTTATGACTTTGATACTTGTCTAATTAATTCTGAAGTATGCTTGAAGACTTGGAAGCATATCTGGTTAACTTCAAAGTGTGTTTTGATTAACTCCAAAGTGTGTCTGATGGACTCCAAAGGCTTTCTTGTTGATTCCAAAGAATACGATAGCGACTCCGAAACTTCCTGTTGGCTTCGAAGAATACTATGAAGACTCTGAAGCTTTCCAGTTTAAGACTTTAAACTATCTATTTTCTTATTTTAAGTATACATATGATTTATATACTTTAATCTCATAAGCATTTACTTGGTTTCTTCCTTTGAATATTATTAAACATATTCTCAAAGATTAGTTTGAAAGTATAATTGCATGTACTTGAGAATAGACTTATTAGTACCTTAATATTTCACTCATGTCTTTGCTCATTATCAAATTATTGTTGGTTAAGAATGTTCATCATCAAAATCAAGCTTATTTAAGATAGTATATTTAACATTTTTTTGCTTTTTGATGATGATAAAACATTGAGTGATAGACCGTTCAAAGCTTATCTAACAGTAAATTTAAAGCAACTTAAGTGCAATAAAATTCTATTATTTTAGTATAGCTCCCCTTGAATAGATACATAAAATTTTAACTATAAAAGAATTTCATATATTCATTATATCAAAAAAATCATTTCATTAAGCACAATTTCTCAGAACATGAAAATTTCATATCATTCACTCTCCCTTTTGTCATAATAAAAAAGGTGGAAAATAAAATAAAGATGTTATAATTGACCAAAATGTATACATATAGAACTTGTTATTGACCAAAATTGTCAGATATAACAGATGCTCAATAAATTCTTTATAGAAATACATAGTACAAAAAAATACAATCAGAAGAAAAGGAATACATTAGAAAAATAAATACAAATGTAGCAAGATCATGGTTTGGGTTTTCTTTTGTAGATTTTGGGAAAAAATCTTTTTTAGGTGAAAAAGGTGGTTTGGGTTGAGAGGATGATGGTTTAGGAGAGGGCTTGGGTGTTCTGGGTCTTTTTGATAGAGGGGGAGGAATAAAAAATGGGTCATTTGGGATTGCTATAGGGGGTTCGTGGTTATAGGCTATGGGTCCACTGGCAGTTACATATATGAAATTGATGCAATCTCTAAATGTTGGATCTAGTAACTCAGGGAAATTGACTAGTGTGCCTTTTAGGAGGGCTTCTATGTTGGAGTTTATTCTTATTCTTGGTAAGTCATGGTAATGCAAGAGAGGGGAGCCTTTTTATATTCTTTTAGAGGTGGAATTCTTGGCTTTCTCTTAGGTTTGGAGGATGAAGGTTAAGATGAAGGTGTTAGAGAAGATGGTTTGGGTTGTGGTTTTGGTTTGGGTTTGATAGAAGGTGATGGTAAGGATTTTGGTTTTTGAAAAGTAACTAGTAGAGATTGTATCTATTTTATTCTATCTTGGATAGAGGGATCTGAAAGTTGAGGGTATGAGAGAGGGAGATTGTTAGCAATGGCCTCTAGGTTGGCATTTTTGTAGAAAGAGAATTCTTCTTTAGTGAGAATAAAGAATTGATTAGGCCCTGAGGGAGATGGAAACACTTTTCTGATTGGTTTTGATGTTGGAAGCATCTGAAGAAGTTTCTCAGAGTGCTCTTAAAGAATTGACTCTCTATAAGGAATGTGAATTGTGTGACCTTTGGGAGTCAATGGAGGATTGGGAAGAAGTTGAATCCTGTGTAGAGTGTTAGGATCCTCAAGTTCTAAAAACGGCAGTTCTTCAGGAGGGATAATGATGTTTTGAGAGTAAAACATTCTAGCTACTTCAGAATTGATTTTGGATTTATTCTTAAACACAAAAAAAGTTAACCTGATTGGATTTGTAATACAGATGAGAATGTTAGAATTATTAAAGATTGGATTTGGAGGTTATTGTGGATGAGTTTGAGTTTTTTTCTATGCTGGACAAATTAAGAGTGAGTCCCATTCTGGTGAAACTTGATCAATTCGTTCAGGAAAGTGTTCTCCTAACAAATATAGATTTTTTTTCAGTGAAGCCCAGTTCATCAAATGGTCCTAGGGGAAGAAAGTAACATTCAAGAATTGGTACTATGGTAGGATACTTTCCATATCTAACAATGGCTCTATGAGGATTGGAAAGGTAATCCTTAGGCATGTTTGGAAGGACTTCAGGAACTGATGGAGATGATGGAGGAGAGACTTGAGTTGGAGGAGATAGAGAAATAATTTCAGCAGATTTATTCTGGTGTTAAGTAACCTTTGGAATTGCAGAAGATGATGGATGAAGAGGAGAGTGTAAGGAGGAAGACATTACTATTATGAGAGAGTTGTTTCTGACTAGTGAGAAGTAATGTGGAGGTGAAGGATAGTGAGTTGGAGGTGGAGAGAAATGGGGATGATAGGCTTGACCTCTAAGTAACTCTGCTAGTGATTATAGAGAGTCAAATCTTTGGTAAATCTTATCAGCTCTTAGAATCATGGATGACATGGCAGTGCTAAGATTATGATCCATTCTATTCATTTGAAGAGCTAGAGTTGACAAATAGTGTTGAAGTTCAATCATTATCAATCTATCCTCTAGATGTTGTGGGATTGGTTGTGTAGTGGGAATATATGAGGTGGTTGGTGTGGTTGGTTGATGAGAGTGTCTACTGGGTGATGGGGATCTAGTAGGTATGAAAGAAGTAGTGGTTGCTTTGCTGCTGCTGTTATTTCATTTTCTTCTCTTAGTGCTTCTTCTGACTCCTCATTTCTTGCTGCTTCTTTTGGAGTCTCTCTTATCTCTTATTCTAAGTTTTCTTCTCTCATTGTTCTTTCTTCTCCTTCTTCTAGCTCTTGTCTGGATCTCTTTAGTTGTTCAATTTTTCTTGGTTTTTCAAATTTATTCCTGCATCTCTAAGAATTCTTGTGAAGATCATCTCATATAGAAGTGAAAATCTTAACATGGATTTCACTAGATACAGATGATCCACTATGATTTGTACAAGGTTTATTTTTTTCTATTTTTCAAAGTCCACAATACTTTTACATCCTTCTCTAAAATTGAGTGTGTGGCTCCTATCCTTGGATATGCATTATTTATCGCTATTGTGTATGCTAAATTTTAATCCAGACTCAGATGACTAGCATATAAGTAATTTTCCTTTGCATCTATTTTAACTCCTACCAGGTCTGAGAATAATCTCACTCTGTTTGATGACCACTCAACATGTTCTTCTTCAATTTCAAGGAGGTTGAGGACTCTTTTCAAGTTATCAATCTCTCCTATCCATGATTTCCATATACTTGAATTCAGATTGCTAATTAGAGCCTTCACCATTCTAGGATAACATGGCCCTTTACAACTCAGAAAATCAGTCCAACCTTGGAATCAAAACCATTCACATACTTCCAAGTTCATTCCTCTTTCTTTGAATACTTCAAAATTGAATGCCCTACCCTTGATGATCTTCTTCTTATCATACTTTTCAAGATACTTAGAATAGGCATTTTCTTTGTTAAGAAAGATTACCTCAAATGTGTCATCTTCACACCTTAATCTTTTTGAAATGCCTGTCTCTGAGGCTTCATCCTTTTCCTTCTTTCTGATGCTTATAACAGTTGATTTTGTTCTTGCTATTGTAGTGGAAAGATGTGGAGAATCAGAGATTGATGGAGAAGATGTTATGGAGGGCTTACTTGAACTTAGGAGTTTGAATCAAGCAGGAAGTTGAGGAGTTTTTCTAAAGGGATGCTTTCGGATGCTCTAGAAAAGGATTTTAGGTTTTTGGAGGTCTCAAGCACTTAAATACACAAGCACTTTCTGATTTTATTATTGAGTTTAGATTTACTCTAAAATACTAATGGGATTTGGTTTTGGATACTCTAAAAGAGTTCCTTCAAAGGCAATGAATTGATTTGGGGTTTTGGAAATATAGTTTCTCCGAAATGTTGTTAGAGGCTTCAAAGACAGAATTTGTGACTTTTGGAGGCAACAATTATAATGGTTTAGTGACTCCAAAGCTTCACTTTGGAGGCAACATGATCTATCGAAGGTTATGAAATTGAGCTTCGAGGGCATGGAATTCTTTTAGAGGCTTTTTAGTCCTCCTTCAGAGAGTCCAAAATCTTGTTTCGAAGGCTCCAAAATATTGCAAATTTTTAAGTTTGTTCTTTCAGTGTGTTTTTCACAATAGTTATCAATAAGGGACACATTTTCTATTTTATAAATGTTTTATTAATTTTTAACTTAAGCATTTGGATCTAAAACACTTAATTTTCTTCTTAATTTACTAAATCTATCTTCTAAAAGAGGTTTAGTAAATATATCTGCTAATTGATTTTCAGTAGCCATAAATTCTAAACATATATTATGATTCTAAACATGATCTCTAATAAAGTAATGCCTAATTTCCATATGTTTTATTCTAGAATATAAAATTGGATTTTTAGTCAGATTTATGGCACTAGTGTTATCACATCTTATAGGAATATCAACAAAATTAAGACCAAAATCATTTAATTGTTGCTTCATTCAAAGGATCTGAGCATAACCACTACCAACTACTCCAAATTTTGCTTCAATAATTGATAATGCTAAAGATGTCTATTTCTTGGAAAATCATGATATGAACATACTTCCTAGAAATTGACAAGATCCTGAAGTACTCTTTCTATCTACTTTATATCCAATAAAATTTGCATCTGAATACCCTACTAAATTGAAATTAGAACATTTTATATACCATAAACTGAGGCTTGGTATGTCTAAAAGGTATCTAAAGATTCTCTTTACAGAAATTATGTGTGACTCTTTGGGATCTAACCGAAATCTAGCACACATGTAGATACTAAATATTATATTTGGTCTATTATCAGTTAAATATAGTAGAGATCCTACCATGCTTCTATAAAGTTTCTAGCAAATAGATTTACCTCTTTCATCTTTGTCCATCTTTATTGAAATACTCATTAGTTTTCCATATCTCTTACCATCTTCAATATTGAATTTCTTTGGAAGTTATTTTGTGTACTTGACTTGGTGAATGAAGATTCCTTCTTTTTATTATTTTATTTGTAGCCTCAAGAAGAAATTGAGTTCACCCATCAAGCACATTTCAAATTCTCCCTGCATGGTCTTAGAAAATTCTTGACAAAGATTTTTATTAGTTGCACCAAATATTATATCATTAACATAAATTTGAACTATAAGAATGTCTTTCTTTGTATACTTAATGAAGAGAGTAGTATCCACTTTACCCCTTGAAAAACCTTTCTCAATCAAAAATTTGCTTAGCCTCTCATAGCAAGCTCCAAGAGCTTGTTTTAAACCATAGAGGGCTTTTTTGAGTTTGAATACATGATTTGTATAATGAAGATCTTCAAACCCAGGGGGTTGTTCCACATATACCTCTTCATTAATGAAATCATTCAAGAATGCACTTTTTACATCCATTTGATATAGTTTGAAATCCATATATGATGTAAATACAAGAAAAATTCTAATGGCTTCAATCCTTGCAACATGGGTGTATGACTCTTCAAATTCTATACCTTCTTCTTGATAATACCCCTTTGTAACTAATCTTGCCTTATTTCTCACCACAATTCCTGATTCATCTAGTCTGTTCCTGCAGATCCATTCTATTTCTATAACGGATTGATGATTTGGTCTTGGTATAATAGTCCATATATCATTTCTTTTGAATTGATCCAATTCTTCTTGCATAGCTAAAATATAATTTTCATCTTCTAATACTTAGTCTATGCGATTTGGTTCTAATTGAGAAATGAAAACAAAATTACCACATATATAGTGATAGGATGATCTAGTTCTAACTTTATCGAATACATCACCAATTATCTAGTTTTCAGAATGGGCATGCATAAACCTTTAATCTCTGTGAAGAGATGAGTTACCTTACTCATTTACCTCTGCTATGGATGGTTTAGCTTCATCCATTGTTATCTCTGATAATGGAGTTTTGTCTTGATTATCTTATAATTTTAGTTTCTCCATACTTGTTTGTAGTTATCTGTCTTATTATCAAAATCACTATTTTTTTTATAGAGTTAGTATATTCATCAAATTTAACATAGATGGATCCTCTATAATCTTAAGTCTCAGATTGTACGCTCTACATGCTTTGCTAACAATAGAATAACCCAGAAATATACCTTGATCAGATCGATTATCAAACTTTTCAAGGTTTTTTTTCCCATTGTTAAGAATAAAGCATTTTACAACCAAACGTATGAAAATATGAAATATTTAGTTTCTTGCCATAGTATAATTCAAATGGAGTTTTGTTAAACATGGATCTAACAAAGATTCTATTAATAATTAACATGCGGTGTTCATCGCTTCAAACCAAAAATACTGTGGGAGACTGTATCCACTCAATATTGTCCTTGTCATCTCTTGAAACGATTTGATCTTTCTTTCTACCACTCCATTTTGTTGGGGTGTAATTAGTGCAAAGAAAGTTTGAAGAATATCATTGCTTTCACAAAAATTATTGAATCTATAATTCTCAAACTCTCCACCATGATCACTCCTTATGGAAATAATATGAGAACTTTGTTCATTCTATATATATTTTAGAAAATACTTCAAAGAATGAAAAGGTTTCATCTTTGGATGCTAGAAACATTACCCAAGTAAATCTACTATAGTCATCTACAATAACATATGCGTAATGTTTCCCTCCAAGGCTTCTTATCCTTGTTGGTCCAACTAAATCCATATGTAGCAACCAAAGGGGTTTAGTTATGTATACTTCTCTGTTTGATTTGAATGATTCTTTTAGTTGCTTGCCTTTTATGCAAGCATCACACAATTTATTATCGAATTTGAGTTTTAGTAATTCAACAACTAGATCTTTATTATATAATCTTTCAATCAAATTTTTGTTGGCATGTCCTAGCCTTCTATGCCATAACATGGGTTCATTGTCACTTATAATAAGACACTTAGCTTGAATATTTAAAAGATCAACCAAAGATATATTTCCATCTCTTCTACCATATACTATAATTGATTAAGACTTATCTAATACAAAACAAGATTGAGATTCAAACACAACTTTGTAGCCTTTGTCACAAAACTGACTTACGATAAGAAGATTATGTTTTAATCCTTCTACTAAAAGTACATCTAAAATTGAAGTAGATAAAGGTTGGCTGACCTAACCGATCTCAGCTACTCTACCTTTACCATTATCACCAAAGGTTACTGTTCTATCAGATTTTTTTTTAACTTCATGAATAACTCCTTATTTCCTATCATGTGCCTTGAGCAACCACTATCGACATACCATGTACTGCTCTTTGTGGCTCCCAAGCATGCCTACATGATAAAGTTAAGTTTTAACTTTTGGTACCCATTTGGGAATGGGTCCAAGTAGGTTAGTTATAGATAAAGTTTGTACCCATTGTTTCTTTGGTAAAATAGTTTCAACTAAAGGAATTTTAATTATATTTAGTACATGTGCAACTTTCTTTGGAACCCAAATCGTAGTATATTCTTGAATTTTCTGTATTATTGTTGTCCACTTCTTTTCTTTAGTTTTATTTTTAACAAAGTGGAAGTCATTGTCTTTTTAAGAGCATTGTTCTTAGCTACTACTTGCTCAAGTATACTAGTAGTATTATTATTACTTTTGAGTTTGGAATTTTCTTTCTTTATTTTGGAGTATTCATTTGCAATTTTTTTAAACTCCTTTTTAATCTCCCTATACTTTTTTTCAAAGTAATATAATTTGAATATAAGTCTTCTAACACCTCTTAATGACAGGGAGTCTCAAAATTGGAATTTACCTGCTCTTCATGGATTGCCATGAAGCTGATTCCCATATGAATTTTATCATGAGTGCTTCTGTTTGGAGAAAGTTGACTGATTTGAGCTTCATGTTCTTCTTCTTCCTCACTTTTACTTCCATTTATAATGTTCTTTAGTATCTCCCATATTGCTAGAGCTTTCTTTTTCTTCTAGAATTTTTTGCTCATTATGTTGTTGTTGTTGTTATTGTTTCTTTTGTTGAAGTATGAATTGTATTTCTTCTTTTGCTAATCATTTTGTCTTTTATCTGGCTTTAGATAGTCAAACTTCATATGTCCAAGTTTCTTACAGTTGTAAAAAGTGGGTGGTTCTTTCTTTCTATCATTTCCTCCAAAATTATTCCTTGAACTATTTTCAAACTTTTTCTTCTTTAGCATGGATTTGAATCTTCTCGTAATCATTGTCATTTCCTTGTCTTTATCTCCACTCATGAATACATCAGTTTAGGATTTATCATTCTCTGACTCACATTTAAGAGCAATTACTTTCTTACCTTTTTGTTTCTTCTATATTTTTCTGCTTCATTAACACTTCATGAGTCATAAGAGAACCCATGAGTTCTTCTAGAGTCATTATGTCCAAATTCCTTGCTTCCTAGATTGCTATTACTTTTGACATTCATTGCTTTGACAAGGATCTTAGGATTTTCTTTACCATTTTGGGCTCTGCGTATTTCTCTCATAGATTTTTCAGCCCATTTGTTATCTTTTGAAACTTTTAAAACATGTGTGAAATTGATTTTGTCTCCTTCATGTAAAAAGCTTCTTATTCTTGCACAAGAAGATTTATCTTAGTTTCTCTTACTTGCTTTGTGCCTTAGTGTGCTACCTCTAGTTTATCTTAGATCTCCTTTATGGTATCGCAAGAGAATATCTTGTCAAATTCAATGGATGTAAGAGCACAATAAAGGTAGTTTTTTGCCTTAGCATCTTTCTCAGTTACTAGAATTTCCTCAGCAGTGTATTTAGCTTTAGTATTTAGGACAATCATACCATCCTTGATGGTTTTCCATAGCTGATAATGTAAGGTAATGAAGAAATTTTTCATTCTCATATTCCAGTATCCATAGTTTGTACCATCAAATAGTGGTGGTCTGAAAGTAGATTGACCTTCAGAAGAAGTATTACAGAAATAGTTAGCCATAGAAATCTCTTCACAAGTTATATGATTAGATAGTAATGTATAACTGGTGAAGCGTGCTCTAATACTAATTGTTGGTCCTATTCAGATGATGGTTCAAGAGGGGGGTATGAATTGAGCCTTTAAAAATTTTGGCCAAATGTAGTTAAAGTGCATGATTAAAGAAATTACTGAAAACACAATACACTTAGATAAGTATTTTTATAGTGGTTCGACCCTTCACTTGGGCTTAGACAAGTATTTTTATAGTGGTTCGACCCTTCACTTGGGTTTCTACTTCACTTCTCTAAGTTAGCCATTTCTGTTAAACTCAGGTTCCACTAATACTCGTTGATTTTCCAAGCTCGCCAACAAACTTTCACAAGTTGGTATTTCAAGCTCAACAACAAATTTATACAAATACTTAGCAGGTATCCTACTTGCTTTCACTACACAGATACAAGTTAGCAAACTTGTAGAAATATGAAAAAATAAACTTTTATAAATATTAATGTCTCTTATAAGATGATTTTATATGAAGTTGGAAAGCAGTAAACATAAGTAATGTAGCAATAAACGCAATGAGATTCAATCTCCAGAAGTGGTTGAATGAATGGCTTTGAATGCTTCTTTGAATAAGCTACAGTTGAGTTGAAAATCATGGAAGAAAATGCTTTAAAGACTTAGTAAATGCTCTCTGATAATTAGTTGTTGTCTTTGATCTTGCTCAGCTTCTTTTATATGTGAGTTCTCTGTCTTTCTTTAAGATCTCTGACTTTCTCTGATATGGCAGGTGAAAGACATTAAATACTAAGAAACATTCTAATTTAAAACCATTGTACTTCTAGCTCTATTTCAGAGGCCATGAACTAACATCAAATCCTCCAAAATTGTAAGCGGCATGATATTTTTGCACAGCTCACATAAGCCGTCGTTGCTTCGGTTGCACCAAAGATGTGTTTCGAAGGCTCCGAAGTGGTGCAACATCAATGGCTTGTGTCAAGATCATGGAGGCTGACTTCAAAGGCATTCTTTATCTCCGAAGTAAGTGTATCACGACTCTGAAGCACTAAATCTGAGCTCTGACTCTTACTCTAAAAGAGTTCACTATCTCTGAAGCACCTATTTTCTAACTTCGATGAATTGTGTTCTCTAAAGAGTGTTCTGTTAACTTCAAAAGCTATCATTTATTATCTCTGAAGTGTCTTGTTGACTCCAAACAGCTTAACTTAAACCAAAACTTGCATACTCTTGACTCTGAAGCACTTTGACTGTCTCCGAAGGTCATTAGTCCATAACTCCAAAGTAACTTGATTAACTCTAAAGTAAATAACTTAACCCCAAAGCTTGTGTATTAATGACTCCGAAGTACTATCAAGACTCTGTCATTTTTTTTCTCTATCTCTGAAATACTTTGGTGGTTCTGAGAGTACTTTGTTGAATCTGAAGCTTGTGACTTTGTGATTCTGATAGACTATTCCTTTGTCTCTAAACCAAAGTGCCTTTGCTTTATGACTCCAAAGTATATCTTATTAACTTTGAAGTGTGTCTTTATGACTCCAAAGCTTGTCTGATTAATTCTAAAGTATGCTTGAAAACTCCAAAGTGTATCTGGTTAACTCCAAAGTATGTTTTGATTAACTCCAAAGTGTGTTTGATGGACTCTGAAGGCTTTCTTGTTTTATTTTGAAGTATACCATGACAACTCCAAAACTTCCTGTTAGCTCTAAAGTATACTATGAAGACTCTGAAGCTTTCTAGTTGAAAATTTTAAACTATTTTTTTCTTATTTTAAGAATATATGTGATTTATATACTTAAATCTCATAAGCATTTACTTGGTTTCTTCCTTTAAATATTATTAGACATGTTCTTGAAGAATAGTTTGAAAGTATAACTGCATGTACTTGAGAATAGACTTATTAGTACCTTAATATTTTGCTCATGTCTTTGCTCATCATCAAAATATAGTTGATTAAGAATGTTCATCATCAAAATCAAGCTTATTAAATATGGTATGTTCAACACGTCTGTTATAAGTAAAAGATGAGCAACAACCAAGCCGAATTGTTGGTCTTTGTTCAGCATTAATAATGCTCTTTCCATATTGATGAAAGAGTCAACCATTGCAGCAATACCTCAACTAAAGCTTATTAAGAAACTGCAAAATTATCTTCTCCAAGGCCAGTGCTGTAGGCATTTCAACAGACAAGGATTAAGCAAAAGTCAAAAAATTCAAATACGCTAATCAAAACAATCTCTTGTCATTAATGGAGCTCATCTAGCACCAACAGTTAGAATTCAAAGCAACTATAAATGAAGTATTATTGGAGTAGGAGGAAACAACCTAAAGTATTAAGGAAAATATTTAAAATTCTCTTGAAAGTATTTACTAATCTGAGCTAAACCTTCTACTATTCTTCAAGAGTCAAGAGCCTTGCATTCAAACCTTCCTCAACTTTCTTTGAAGGCTCTTAACCACATTTCAAGAAGATCATTTACTTCTACATTTAATTTTCAAAAACCTTCCCCTATGCTTATTTGTGAAATACTTATGCTTCAACTTCTGATATTCATTCTTTATAAATTTCTTAAGCTAGTAGTTAAGACTAGACTCAAGATGAGTTGTGGTTGTCTGAGTGTAGACAAGAGTTATTTATTCACGCCCTCTAGAGCTAGAATCTAGAAGAGTGTTGGAAGCACTGTGAATACACCTCCTAGAGCTAGAATCTATAAGAGTGCTGGGAGCATTGTGATTATGTCCCCTTGAGCTAGAATCTAGAAAAGTGTTTGGAGCACTAGTGTATTTCCACTATTAGGAATAGTGGAACCCAAGATACTAAGAGGAAAGTGTTCTTAGAAGAGTGGAATAGATTGTTTATTTGAACCACTATAAAATTCTGTGTCTTATTTACTTGTACTTTAGTTAATTGAGTGATTAATCATTTTAGGGATTATTAATCCTAAAGGTATTGAGTAATAATTTTTAAGTACTCAATTCACCTCTCCCCTCTTAGGTTTTTGCTTAATCTTTGGGACCAACAGATTTATGATCACACTCATGATGATCATGTTACTACCTTGGATATTCTCAAGGAGATTAACATCGATCTACTATATTATTGCAAGATAGTTTTCTACTTTGAGAAGCATCCCAAAGCATGCACATCCTTTGTAAAGATGGTACTTGAATACTGATTGATTTACATAAACATGATTTTAAATGATGGGTATGTCTAGGTACCCACTCTCATGGACCATTTCTCGAGATATTATAGTACATGAGATTGTCTTGCGTGGTTTCCATAAAATGTATTTTCGTTACTTGCCTAACTAGTAGAATTAGGATTTTCATTATTGCAACTTGTTTCATTGAACTATAAATGTTAGACTTTATTTTTGATGTGCTAGAGACTTTTCTTAGATGTTTGAGATATCACTATACATCCATGGTGACACTCAAACTTGCTACCCTTAGTAATATTAAAGTAATTTAACACATTCTTGTTTGGGTTTTCCCGAAACTAAATGCTAATGTGGCTCCTAAACAAATATCGTTGAGAATCTTGCAAAACTTAACAAAGGTCATAGGATGCCAGGGGTGTTCCCAGCGTAAACACTCTAAGTTAGTAAACGAGACTCTGTTTTTAAGGTAGAGGTAATAACGAGAGCTTGTGTTTTATGAGGTGCATACCTGGTCTTTTTATACTTGAGTGTGGGCGATGACTAGGACACATACTTAGTTGGTGCGCAAGAGCGATGTTGACTTATTCCTAGAGAAGGACTCCGAGAAAATACACCTCTCACTGTCCTATATTTTCAAGGTTGCATAGTAGACATCCCTATTAGTATAGGGATCTGATGTGGCACTTTGCCAACTAGATAATCGAGTATTTATATTAGAGTTCTCTATTACTAGTCCCCCCTTAAAAGGACATGCAATTCACTCTAAGATTTTTTATATTCTGAACTGTCTAAACCACACCCTCTTTTTCTTATATGGTGCATGGAGTTAATTCATCAGTAACCATCAAAGTAAATGGCGTTATTAATGTGATGCTTCAAGTTGACTTCCTAACATCCTGTCTTCGCTGCCTCGCCTTCTATAAATGAGAATCCCTTCTATGCTCATCTTTACCTTGGAAAGCTATTTAGTCATGAATCCTGCCAACCCTGTTGTCGAGTAAGTTCAGTACAAGGAGATCAATCCTGTCGAACAAACTAAATATAAAGAAATAAATCTTGTGACGTAAGTTCAATATGAGGAAATTAATCTTGGGAGTGCAGGTGCTAATTCCCAGTTGGCTGAGCAAATCCAATTTCTCTACGAAGAGATCAAGTGGCTGGAGGCAGAACTAAAGTCTGTCAAATCCTTGCCCCAAACTACTAAACGATGCCCGCCCAACCATATCGTCAGTTACATGCAATCCCTAGATTGCATCTAATTCTTAGAAGAGGAACTATATGCTACCCAACTATAGATAAAGGAGTAGGAAGCTTTGGTTGAGTAGATAGGATTTTCCTTTTTGTTTTTTATTTTGTAGGCATAATGGATTTATTGAAATAACATTGTTAGTTGTTTTGCTTAAACCATGTCTTGTAGATGTGCATTTTCATAAGTGTTTGGTTTCACTATAGTACATCTCCTCATTGATAAAAGTTAGCAGATCTGCTATGACACTTCCGAATTTCCCATGGTGGATTTGTCGATCACAAAAACATGGCTTGAGCGGTTCCACTTTTACTCTTGTTACACTTCACCTCTAATTCCGCTAACAATCTTTTTCATACTTATTTTAGACGGATCTGGAATCAACATAACGGATCCATTCAAGTTCATTTCTGACACATAGTGTTCTTGTGCAGGCTTTTCTATCTTTTCAAACTCTGACACTGATCATTCCATAATAATTTTTTTCGTGTTGATGTGATCGATTGACACTCCCATTTGCCTATGTGTACAATGTTTAAATGTGACAAGATGTAAAAATTGTCATTTTTCAGTTTTCATGAAGCACTAGGTAGACGGATCTCTAGTTTTGAATGAAACCCTAAGTGGTCTCATTAAGAAATATCTTTAAAATGCCACCATGGATGCAAGAAATCATTTCTTGCTCAAAGTCTTCTTCCTTGCCTCTCCTACTTTCTGAGCTATCTTTATTTCATTTCATCACTCAGTAACTCCTTTCTTGCTCTCCTTATGTCTTTCTTCTTCCATTTTCTTCATGGCCACCAAAAGATCTCACCCTCTGTTTGAGGGTATGAGCTAGGAGTCTCCTCCACCTTCTACTCTTTTATGGCTTTCTCCGAAGAACCATGTACTTTTGGGTTCTCTCTAAGCAAGCTACCATCTTGCTCAATCTAACTTCATCCCTCTTCTTCTTAATAATTTTTGGATTTTCTTGGGAGAATTAGTCCCCAACAGTTAGTGCTATATAGTGTCTCTTTGTCACTAGGTTCATGAACTCTGGTTGATTTTTGTTTTTATTTTTCCAATGTTTCTTACATTTTTATGCTTAGTAAAGCACCCAATTCTCCATGTTATTTTTATCTTGTCCCTCATGCTCCTTGGCAAAAATTGTTAACTCGGACCTCTGATGGGAGCGAAGAGTGAAAAGCCATTGGGCTTTGGTTAAGTTCTCAGGACCTTTCCCTTTTCCAAAGATTTAGACCATCGGTCCAATTTGTTTGTCGACCTTTCTTTCTCCCATAAAGCAACATAATATATGTGTCCTCAAGTATACCCTGATGTCTATAAATAAGCTCTCAGTAGATGCTGTGTGGTTTGCAGATCACAGTCACCAAGTGAATTTTTTATACGACTTCCTGGGTCAGGAGGTTGTCGCTCCAGATCCTCTTCCTTTCTTATCCTCTTTGTTTCTAGACTTGGGCTTTGTGGTAGAGCGAGAATCTGATCTTTTACCAACTTATCGCCTTGGTCCTCATCAATACCTAAGCTTCCACTCTTATTCTCCCTTCTGTTTCTGAGCAAGTGGCTCCGTCCATGTGGCAAAGGATAAAGATTGTCACTTGAAAACAAAAATTTGTCGCTTACTAATGCTTCACCTTCCTCAGCTTCTTCCAGATCCCTCAGAGAGAGGGATCTATAGATACACAACTCAATCAGAGCCAGTTGAGGTTGCTCACTCCCCCCATGCAGGTCTAGTTTGTAAAGTCCCGTAGGATGGCTTAACCTAAGAGGGGAGGGGTGAATTAAGTAAATAAAAACTCATTACTTAACCCCATTGGATCATTTCCCTCTTTTCGTGCTTGTGTGTGATATGGCATAAGATGAATAATAGAATAGTAAAGTACAGAGAAATAAAACAAACACACATACACAGAGATAAGATGATTTTTATAGTGGTTTAAGACCCCATCCCTACATCCACTCTTCCAAGGACACCAACTCATTGTGTCTTGGGTTCCACTATACCCCGCACAATGGAATACATAAGCATTTCGAATACTTCTTTTGGATTCCTGCACCAACAGGCATGAACAAGTGTCCCTAACACTCTTCTGATTTTACAAGCTCACCAGGAAACTCACTCATTTCAAATATCACAGGCAAACTGGGTAGTTTTCCTAAGCTCACTACCAACTCACTGGTTTCGAAGCTCACCAGCAAACTTGATAATTTTTCAGAGATCACCAATAACTCATTACAATGTGGTTTATCGAGTTTACCATAAACTCTCTAGTTTTTAGATTAACTAGAAAACAATTACACATTTAAGCACAGGAGAAAATATGATCTCTCTCTCAACTCTATCAAAACATAAAGATCTTCACAAAACATAAATATAATGGCCATGATAATTAGCTAATTGAAGCTCATGAAAAATAAATGATGGTTTAAACTCTTGGCCATGGGTGGAAGGATTTGCATAAGATAAGGCTCATTTGAAATGGGTTCCTTCACCACCTTTGAATATTCTCGCTTCTTCTCCTTAAATAGCTTCTTCAAAATCTCAACTGTTAGAGAAGATGGGATCCATTGAATGTAGAAACAAGAGTAGCATTAAATGAATAAGACCATTTAGGTTTTCTGCAGTTGAAGTTCAGGTGTTTCTAATTTATCTCAAGTTGTTGCATCACCATTCAGAGAGGATGAGCTATGTAAAAAGGTGTTCCTCATTTGACTCGCCACAACTTTGAAAGTCTTGCAGTGTCACTTATTACTAAAAATGGTGATTGATATGAGTCTACACAATGACGGCTCTAGTGCAGATGTCATTTGTATGCTAGTTACATAAATTAAGTTTTTCTCTTATAAGTCATGGTCTCTCTCTATCTGCATTTATCTATCATAAGTTGTAAACAGATTCTTGATAGGTTTGTCTGTCAATTGAACTTCCATAAGAATGATTTTATTTGTTGTAAGTAGTAGATGAATCTTTGAATGACGCGGATGAAGTTGAACTGACTAGTGGACAAACTCTTCTTTGTCCATCTCATTTTCTCTAGGAGATTTGTCTAATGATCGATCCTTCGTATATGAGTTTTGTCTGTTGTAGATAATAGACCATCTCTGGATGGTACTGACGAAGATAGACTGATTGATCAACAAACATCTCATTCTATACGAACGGACAAAGTGGGATGTGTTTCCTTTATTCTTTGTCATCTGTTGGAGGTAACAGATGAAGTTCACTTAGTCTTACACTAATAAATGAAGGTTGGTTTTCTTCTTTTGTTCCTCATTATCTATTGAAAGTGTCAAACAAAGTTAATTTTAACTTGCTCAAATGGACGAAGTATAGCATTCGTCTGATGTAAGCGATAGACAAATTATATTCTGCTTTGTCTTGGATAGAATACTTTGCACATCGTATTTGTTTATCGTAAGTTGTAGACGATTGTGCCTTTGTCTATTGAAGACCTTTTTGATCCATGCAACACTTTATCTATTCAACTTTGTCTATCCTTACTATGTAGCTTCTACATCATCTTCTACTTTGGCTAATACTTTGTCTGTTGTGATAGACAACCTTTTGATCAGAAGATGAGGCACAGTTCTTTAGCTTTTTTGTACACTTCAAGTAACAGAAGGGGTTTGTTCTTACAACTTTTTTGGTTCTTCAATCTTTATTTGTCTGTCATAGCTCAATTGAAGTTGCACTCCCTTCTTTGTTCATATTGCCTTTCTGTCCTCAGACTAATCCAATCTTCTTACTTAGTGTATAGTTATCTAGGGGGTAATTTCTTTGTCTTTCTTCATTTGTCTACCAAGCCGTTGAGTTGCTTCTTCATCCTTGTACTTTGTCTTAGATAGACTTTTATCAAATTAAGTATAAGTAGTCCTAATTTCTCAAACGCAATTTAAGCTCTATCATCATGGCTTCTTTTTTAACTTCTTGTTTTGTATTTGTCTATTGACATTTTCTCATTGAGGTTGACAGATAGTGCAAGCTCATTGTAGTTTACTTTCAAAGCCTTGTTTATCTCCTATTACTTTTATTCGTGGAAGCCTCTTTTAGATAATTGCAACCTTTCTTTGTTGCTTGTCTTTTGCTTTCTTCTTCTTCTTCTTCTTCTTCTTCTTCTTCTTCCACAATTTTTACTAGTTCAGATCCTTTGGAACGTAGTAGATGGCTGTGGTAGTTTTTTGTAGATGATCATTATCCTGCACTTGAACTTTTCTGCACTTGCTACACTGTTAGCTTTCTTATATATAATATTAGAATATATTTTATCCTCATATGATTATAGTATATTATAAAGCAAGGATAATATACATTTTCATTGAATGCATAATATGAAAGCTTAATTAATTATGGTGCTTAATATGATTTAGCAAATTTATGTAATAAAGATTAATTTATAATGTGCACACCATAAAGTGAAGACAGTATGCTTGTTTAATTAAACATTCATGATTAAGTGTTTATGTTAATTAATTATTAGCAATTCATAATCATGCATACAATTGTTAGAGATTTAAGCATACAAGTTTCTTTTCTTTAATATAAATTTTGTTTTCATCAAAATCATATATAATAATGCTGACACAATTAACATTTCTTCGAGAGGGAGTTCCTCACATTCCTTTTTAACCTCTTCTTCCGCTGGATCCGATCAACCTGCCGGAGCAAATCTACCTTTGTCTCCTAGTCCCGGATCAATTTTTGAGGAGCGCATAATCTCTGGGGAGGATACAATTGAGCTTCTTGGAGAGGTGATATATCCCCTTCTTTTGTACATCCTTACGCTATCTTCACATAGTCAACTATAGTGACGTACTTTACTAGTTCCTCTCTATTGTCTATGTCTTATTCTCTTTCTTCTTCTTCTGCTAGTTCTGTTTCTTTGTCTTCTCCCTCCGTCACTACTTCTCTATTGCTTCCTACTCGTCCAGTCCTTCCCCCTTCCATTGTCTCATAGCCAACACTTAAGATGACTTTAGTAGAGAAGTTGGGCTCTTGTGCAGTGGGTGGTTCCGAAAACACTACTCCGATAGATGGTGTGGTTGTTGTGAAGATTTCTTCACTAGTTGTTGTGGTTCAACATCCTTCCATTGCTTTTGCTAGTTGGTATTTTCTTTTTCTTGCTTTATGTAAAAAATTAACTTTTAGTGAGGGAAGTACTAACTCGATCTTTTTTAGAGCCTTCTTTTTCCTCTAATCTAATAACTTGGGCTTTTAAGTGTCCACGCTCTAGGCCTAGCTTGGCTCCTTTTATTTAGCACCCTCATATTGAAGCTTCAAGCTCGAGTGGTTCATCTTCCACTCCAAGATCTATGCTTGCTATCGCTGAAAGTGTATCTGCTAGCCCAAGTTCCTCACAGCCTTCTTCTTCTGCAAGCACTATTTTTGGGGATGGTGCAATTACTTTTCTTTTGGAACCTCCAAACAAGGTTGTTATTTCTGCTACCAAGCTTTCTTGCTCTACAAATTATGTCCGTGCCTTCACTATGTCATGGGATGATCTAGTGACGGATTCCACATTGGATATCATGCAAAGTTTGATCATCAGACAGAACTTCATCAACTGGATGAAGCTCTCCACGTAGCAGCTTGTAAGCGCTTGGGAGAAGTTGGCAAGGTTGATTACATAGATTCACTAGATGGAGTCCAATTTGCGGACTGAGAGCAAATGGCTTCAGGAGGCTCGGAAGGAGTAGGAGCAAAGTGAAGAAGGCCACGTCCCTCTGCGGTTCAACACGATTGTGACCATGTTGCGGCTAAGTTGATCATTCTTAAGGCTAAATTTGAAGGTGAGCAAAAGCATTTCGAAGAAATTAAAGAGACCACTTCTGCTCTTAAGGCTAGAGAGGATAGCCTCATCGTTGAGCATGATGTCGCTGAAGCAGCACGGAAGGATATGGCGAAAGCCCTTCTCTAGGCGAGAGCAGATTGCGATGCTATGGTGGAATCCGCCCACTCTAATGTAGAGAAGGTCATTGCCTTAAAGATGGAGGTGGTTGCAAGGGATTTGCCTTTATAGTAGAAGAGGATTAGCATTCTTGAGAGCAAGGAGGCATTTTTTCAGCGGGAGATTGACTCGCTGAAGACTCAGCATGCTGCTGATATTGCACGGGTTTGCTAGCAGCATTTTAAGGAGCTGGAGGTGGAACCTAGTATTAGGAGATGTTTTTGCAGCAACTCATCGACTACTTTGAATGGGCTTTTATTTCTTGTAAAAAGAAAGTGTCCAAAAAGTTCCCTGAGATAGACATTAATGATGTACACTTAGATAGGGAGAACTTATAGTTTTTTCAATGGATAATAATACTTAGTTTTCATTTTTGTTTCTTGAGTCTTTCTTATTATCTTCATTTTTTGATTGATATACCCATTTTTTATAAGTCATCCTTTCATAAGTCATCCTTTCTAAGTACCCACTCAGGGGCTTAGACAAATTTTCTTAGATCACTTTTTGGACTCCATCAATGGGAACTCTAACGACTTACTCAGGTCAACTTCGATTCCATTCTGCAAAATGGAAAACTCTGGCAACTTTACTTAGGTCACCCTTCAATTTCATACTGCAAAACTAGGAGGTCTAGCAACTTTACTCAGGTCTCCATTCAGTTCCATTTGCGAAATCAAAAAATTTAGCAACTTCACTTAGGTCACCCTTCGGTTCCATATTGCGAAACCGGGAACTCTGACGACTTTACTTATGTCACTCTTTAGTTCCATACTACAAAATCAAAAACTCTAGCGACTTCACTCAAGTCGCCCTTCGCCCTTAAAGGAAAAATATATAGATATATTTATAAATTATCCTTAAATTTTCTAAAATAAAAGATATTTTTATTTGATTTTCATTGAAATTGGAAAATTTTTGAATATTTTGTTTCAAGGATTATAATATGATTAATGGTTTGATAATAATTCTTAACAATGTGGATCTATTTGAAAATTAACCTTACTTTTTGAGTTCAATGTATCAATTATAATTTGGAAAGCAAGCACACCAAATTATAGAACTAAAATGCATATAAAAATTCAAATTATTAAATATTTGGATTAAGTGTATTAAGAAAGAAGTATATTAGAAAAGTATAGTAAGGGATGATATCAATTGTATAAGCTTTTTTAATTAAAAAAGCAAAAATAAATAATTAAAATATAAATAATAACGAAAAAGTATAATTGTTATATTAGTTAAAATATCACTTTAATATAAAAAAGAGTGTAGAAAAATATATTACTAATATTTTCCCTTCCTAATGAATCTAGAAGGATCACATAACTTGTTAATACTCTCCATTTCTAATACTTTATGTGTTTGATAAACAAGAAAAAGAGGGTAAAAACAATTTCCACCATCTTTTCACAACTTTTGATTTGATTTGACATCTTAACTATCTAAAACCCTACTTTTGTATTATTACATATATTTTTAATTATTATTTAAAATCTTTTTATACAAAAAGTTTAGTTATTTTATATTATTTATTTTACTTTTAATCAGTATTCCCTATTATATTATATTATTTTCCTCACCTTTTCCTTACTTTTCCATATTTTATCCATCACATTTTCTCAGCCCCAAGCACACCCAAGAAATAAAGTATCAAGAGCCTAAAGATCAATGAATCACCTAACATGTCAATTGAATGAGGCCAAAATATATATAAGTGTAAAACCTTCACCTTTGCCTCTTGAAGGAATGAAAGTTCCCTTTCCACTGAAGTGGGTGACATGGCTTTTGAGAGCCCAATATTGCATCTATTAGGGGTGTAAGTCGAACGGGTTTGGGATGGGTTTGAGTTTGTCCAACCCCAACCCTAACTTTTACAATCTTTTTCCAACCCTAAGCCTAACCCTCGCTTTTATAACTTTTTCTCAACCCTAATCCTAACCCTATATATGTGGGTTGACTTTGGATTTGGGTTTGGGTTGAAAGATTATAACAAACTAAATAATGAATCATACCCCAAGTATATTTAATTCCCATAATATTCAAACCAGTAAACTCAAACTATCAAAGTCAAACCACAAAATATTCTCAAAACTATCAAACCCAAAGAATAAAATATAGTCAAACCATCAAACTCAAACAAAAAAATATATCTTTCTATAAAAAAATATATTTCTAAGATAAATTGTTTTCAATCCAAGTCAATAACATAGAAAAAAACAAAAGCAACTTATTGGTGCACACACACACAACGTGACATTTTAGTCATTCACGATCAACCAAAAGATTCACATGCTACACACAATGTGATTATCACGCCCTGGCCCCTGGAACAGCATAATTAACTATGATTTCCAAATCAATGGGTAAATTTCTCAAGATCTATTGCATTAGAGATAGAACATAACCATAAAAGTAACCACAATAACTCATTATTAAAGGAAAGTATTATGTTACCATACAATTCATATAATTTATTCAATTACAATTCTTTAAATAAAAGTAAAACACAACTATTCTTTCTAAAACCACTATCATAGAAAAGATTGTCATATATACCTCCATACCACAATTAATGTCCTCCATGAACAACATTCTCTAAAAAAGAGTAAATAATATTAGGGTGAGTTACAGCAACTCAATAAGTAATATAGATGTAGCTAGCATATGTGATAAAAATATTAATCACATCACAACACCTCATAAATTATTTGATTTGACCAACTACAACACCAATCTAAGGAAGCCCATCTTATCCCTTTTTATATTGTTTAATTCAAACATTTCTATCTAACCATAATCTTGTTAGAATAATACCTTAGATCATGTCCTGACCAATTTAATGGATCTTATCATTATATCTATCAACTCAAACCTAATGATCTAGTCATCATCAAATACATCAACATCTTAGATCATATCTTGACTAGTTTAGTGGACCACAGCATCATATTTTTTACTCAATCTCATGATCTAACCACTATTTGGACAATCTGACCCTACCATTAGGTCCAAAATATCCAAAAACCTTAAGATCAACTATCTAATCATCCAGATCAGAGATCGTGGGGTCTATAAATCAATAAAACAAATTTAATCATTCATCTTCACATGATTTAACTATCTTTTGAACACTCTGACCCTTCCATTAGGTCTAGAATGTTCAAAAACCTCAACATTGACTACCTAATCATCCAAATCAAATATTGTGGGGTCCATAAATTAATAAATCAAGTATAATCATTCAATTTCATATGATCTGGTCACCTTTTGGATAATCTGACTCTTCCATTGGTTCTAGAATATCAAAAAATCTCAAAATTGACTACTTGATCATCCAAAATGAAGGTCGGATGGTTTAGATACAATAAAATCAATTTAGGTCATCCGTACGTCACTAGACCGACGACCATACACTGCAGCCAGCACACTTACGCCACCACCAGTGAGATCCCGTCTAGACTGGGCACCTAGGCCGCTAACACTAGGCTAGTGTGCCTAGGCTGCGCATCCAACTAGGATCACCGAATCGACTAGGCTTAACAGTGGGTCTGAGCCCATGGACCTGTTGTCGATAGCTACTACTGTCGTTGCTCGCTGCCACCATCCATCCGCCATCATTGCTGGTTGGGCCTCGCATGGGCTTTTGTTGTGCTAGGCCTAGCCTAGTAGGTGCTGAAGCTGGGTTGGGCTAACCTAGTCGCTGACACAAGCTAAGGCCCAATCACTAGCCTACCTCAATTCCAAGCAACATGAGCTGCTAGGGACATTACATCCCAAACGAATTTTTTTCTTTTTTATTATCAAAAATATCTAATTTCTGACCATTTCAATACTTCTAAACCTTGGAAATTAAATTTTTATGGTATCTAAGAAACATTCTAATCATCTAGAGTGGACCAAAAGCCATCTAAGGTTCAAAAATTCAAGATCTATTGATTTTTCGAATTTTCACATTTCATCAAATCTAACCAGCTAAATAAATTCGTTTCAACCTAAAATTTCTACCATAGGCTAATATCAATGTTTAGAATACATCAAATAGTTCAAATCTTAAAACAATAATCACAACAAAAACTCATTTTAACACTTATGTCACCCTTATTGTTCACAGGGATGTTGGCCCTTTTTAAATTACTTTTTGAATTTTTTTCTTTTATCAATAACTCCTCATATTGACAACATTTTATGAATCTGAACTGTGGAATGTACTCTACACAATGAGAGCTTTAATTCAAACACAACATTCAATATGAAATTTTATCAAATATAAAATTTGACAAAATTCCATTTTAAACAAACAAAAATATATTTTTTCTTCAATTAAACAATTATTTTATGTCCGATTTTCACAAATTCACATGGTACATAAATTCACAAAAACCAACCATCATCAATGAGTTTGATCATCAAAATAATATACATATTAATTAGAATAATTTCATTTTCAAAATTAATGAAAATGAATATTATATTCTTTAATTTTGATACACTCGCGTAACATGCATATTAACATTCATCTTAATTAAAATATATTTTATACATATCTAATTAGTGATCTGATTCAGCATGATTATCATATGTAAAGCATAGATACAATTATCTACTTGTTTGGAAATGCACGTTGGAAAATCCAGAAACAGAGTCTCTCCCTTCTCTTTCTCTCATTCTCTTTCTTTCCTTCTCTCTGCAGTGTCTTCTTCTCTCTCTCTCTGTGTGCAACACTCTTTTTCTTTGTGTAATGATGCCTCTCTCACCTTCATCTTGTTATAACAAGGATGCAACCCTACTTATCCAATGACAAGGAAGGTCGCGTCGCACAAGCCTTTGTTAATGAACCACCTAACATTTGATTAATGGCTAGTATTATTTGTGTTGAAAAACAATGCTACTCACCAAACCCAATTATGCTACCAACACTAGCTACTTATAGTTTGCCGACACTATGGTTATCACAATGACATTTTAGTCTTTAACAATCAACCAAAAGATAAACACACACACATACATATAGTTGGCTATTTAGGTAGTAAACACTCAAAATATTAAGCAAAAATTCGTATAAAAGAATTAGTAAGAAAAAAAGTAATTTTTGTGGTCCTCAGCTTTGTAACTTTTCAATATACTATCATCATTACTTCTAAACATTAATTGATTGAACAGGAACTTGGATCTATCAAACAAATGATGTGTAGATTTTAGAGAGGATCCCAAATACATATATGTTAAGCCTAATCATAGGCAGAACATCTAAAACTGACCAATTAACTAAACATGGAGGAGTAAATAACCAAGAAATCCATCAGGTCCAACTATAAAATTATTTCCAAAAAAATAAAAAATATAAACTACAATACGATTATGTTAAAAACAGGTAGCTAGCTAGAAAGTCAACTATATGAATCTTTATACAAATAAAAAAATAAATGCCAACTCAAATGCAACTGCATTAAAAATAGGTGGATAGTAGAAGATTCCATCAAAGGTTTCCTCGGGGATAAATTTCTTTCATATAATGTAAAGCAACCCAATCATCAGCTAGTGCACCTCCGCTGCGTTTAATTTTTTAAAATTTAATTCAAAGAATAGGGTTGTAGAAGCATATTTTTATTTTATTTATTTATTTTAATGAAAGGATGTAGGTTCAAGTTAGAGTGGGTTGCCCAACCCCCTTACCCACCCCTAACCCTAAGTAGGTGCTAGTTCAGATTTGGGTTGAATAATGGCTTCCCAACCCTTCCTAAAATTTTGGTTTGGGTAGCAAGGTTTAGGTTGAACCCGCCCCAACTTACACCCCTAACATCAATGTCTCTTACGATACCATTTTCATATATTAGTCTTGTGCATTCCTTAAAATAATCTGATCCATTCATGTTTCTTTTTCTTTTAACAAATAACTAGTTTATAAGATAAGTAATAATATTAATTACTTATTTTGGCTACGTAAATAAATAAAGTTCTAAAATAACTATTTGTATGTTGTGTTGCCCATTTTAAGTATTGAATTTTTAGTTTAACATCATATTTTTGTTAAATTAATGTAGTTTTTTATCTCATAAAATATAATAAATAAATAAATAAAATTTATAGCTAAAAGAAGGTCTCAAACTTAGATCTAATATATAGTGGAAGGTCTTAAGAGAATTAAAGGAAAGCTGAAAAACATATGATTAATAAAATTATGAAAACTTTTAGACTTGCTAAGGGCATAATCTAAAATTAACTGCAACAATACAATAATGTCCATATAGCTTACCCACGTACGTGAAGAACTTATAATAATGATGATTTAATATGGAAATATTTTTTTAAAGGTCTTTATACCTTATAAGGTTAATCAAGTTTTGACATAAAATATGATATTAAATTAATATTAAATATTTAGCCTAGTAAAATACTTAAATTGGGTTAAATGATATGCAAACAGTAATTCTAGTATTTTTCACTAAAAATAAGTGATTAATATTGTTAATATTTTGTAACTTAATTATATATATAAAGAGAGAGAGAGAAGGAACATGAATGGTTCTGATTTTAGCAAAAAATTATACAGGGCCCATGCACGAGATTGGCATTGTGATAGAGTATTGATTTGGATGAGTTGGTGTGTAGTGTAATAGAAAGTGTACCATGGAAAACACAAAATAACATGATAAGTGCATTAGGGTGTTTTTTTTTTTTTTTTTGGAAAAGTAGATGAGATAATGGGAACAATAGGGGCAAACGATTAAAATAGAATATATAATTTAAGGGGCATAACTTGGGCCGAGTTCAACCCAAACGTAGCCCACCGAACCCAAAATTCATCATTTCCACGACCCAAACTTGATTTAAAATCTACCCAAACTTCGGTTGGGGTCAACCTGAACCCAATTATATATATATATATATATATATATATTGTTAATCGTACCTAACATGATAATTCGTAAGGGCGCGAAAATCTGAAATCTTACTACATGTGAAATTTCAATCATGGACCATCAATCTCCTAGTCCGCTACATGTAACCTATCGAGTCAGTGGTGGTCATGTGGGCCGAGGATACAGACAGACGCATCCATGGCATCATTTGTGTTTGAAAAATAATCTTAGCTCCTTCCTTCCCATTCGACCATGCGCATAGGCAAAAGCAAAGGCTCAGCTGCAATGCATCTTCCGGTGGGGTTATTTGCATGTATGCCATCAAGCTTTTAAGATATTGCATATCAAATCATTTAAATTTTAATATCAACATATTGCATTAATGCCCCAGCTGTTACATTAAACCGTTTGAGAGTATTAATTTTTCTTAATAAACAAGTAACCTTACATAAATGTCAATTTTGTGTATAAAAAGTAATTTATCTGCATGTTATTTTAAATTAATCATATCATCTAAACTATTTAAAATATTATTTACTTATTTTGTACAGAATACAAAAAATAAAAATAAAATAAGTAGCCTAGTAGGCTAAATTTAAAAAAATAATTTTAATGCCAAAAAATATTCGAAATAGTTTTATTTGATGCAAAAGTCTACACATTTGATTTGGGTAAATTTTGATATAAAATAATTAATTTATATACATTTATAAAATATTTATGTTGAGTACAATATAAAGAACCTAGAATTCATACTCACGGTGCAAGTTATTATGCTCACATATCAACTTCCCATCTTACCCTTGCCACTATTTAACCGAAAAATAGAAGTGTAGCTGTTGGATCCAGATTCCAAAAGTTTTGGCATGAACACCTCATTTGCATGGCTTGTCTTGGATTACTAAAATTGAATGATATTCCAATGTCTGGTCCTACCTTGATTATATTGCAAACATTATCATCACCAAATAAGTTATAAGACTCTTAAAATATAATACTCCTTAACAATTCATAGAAAATAATAAGTAAATATTTTAAATTTGAATTGAAAATGAATAAGACTGAAGGTTGTCCAATATTTGCATACAAAAGAAAGGAATTAATAGATTATGTGTACTTACACAGCATGTTACAAAATTAAGTTTTGGCAGGCATGAATGTGTCATGTACATAGGCTTGATTATCTTGAATAACTTAAATTGAATGACGTTCCAATGCCTAAGCTTGCCTTAATTATATTAATAATAGGAGTAGGGGCAGTTAAAGAGTGGAGAACGACAGACAATTACTCATTACAATGGAAGCAAAGCGAATGATGCTCTGATTCTGAAATCATGATTGATCAAAGCATCATCTATAATCTGAAATAAAATGATGGATCAAAGCATTTATCCACTGAGGGAAAGAGAACACTAGATTTTCATCAACCTAAATTCCAACCCAAAACTCAACCCAAGCCTGATTTTAAAAAATAGGGTTAGGATTGAAGTTTTATAAATAGGGTTAGCGTTGAGAGGAACCCAAGTTTCATGAGCCTGATTGCACCCCTAATATATATATATATATATATATATAGAAATTAAAAATAAGAATAATGATTAAAATATATTTGGTTTGTGCGACTAATGCACCGTTGTAACGGAGGAACTGAAAAACATGCCCGGTCATTCGTAGGCTAGGTTCCCCAAGCAGGCAAAAATCCTCTTCAACTGAACTGCAACAAGACCGCGTCGCGACCGTTTCCAAGGCCAAGCAGTCCTGTCCGACAAGCCTGCCAGATCCTCGCCAATTTCTTAAGATGCCATTCAAGTTCGACTGCCAAGGTTGTCGTGGGATTTCTCGTATGCGGGACATCGCTGCTGCTTTGTAACCGTGCAAGCAATATCTCGAGAGGATCTTCAAGTAGATCTCTGAGGTGTGCTGTCTCAAATGCAGCTGTGCTACTTGGATATGGCGAGATCTCCTCCGTTGAATAAGAATCCTTTTTCATGCCATTTCACCATTCAGAAAATTTCAGCTTGGAACTTCTTAATCCTCGGACGGCCATGTATTCAAAGAAAAAGAGTTGATTCACCAAAATTTTAAAATTTAGTAAAACCCTAGTAAATTAGAAGATTTTATGATGAATAATCAAATTGTCGAAACATTCTTAGATAACTTATCTTTTTAGATTTACAATACCTATAATGAATCTTATCCCACGTGCAAGTTCTCGATCATTAGAAGATGAGGCCAGATACTAGTAACCGGCATTGTAGATTGCTTTGAAGCTCTTCATCTGTCGACAGCCAGAAAACCGCTCATATGCCATGTCTCTCAAATTAGACTGTCCAAATTGCGGCAATACAGCAGTTTTAAATCTGAAATTAAATGGGGATATCCAACTGGCTTTTTTGGCGGATCAGCAATGGATGGTTAAAATGGAAAATATTCAGTTTCCTAAATTACGAAATACCAAAGATATGGAATGCCGCTGCCCCGCAACGAACAGAGCCTTACGAACAGAGCCTTACGAACAGCTACAATCACGGCAACAAATTGTGTGAACCGGTGAATGCTGGTTGGATTGCGTGAGCATTAGTCATGCTAGTAATTTCTGCGACATTCCTGTTGAATCCCACGACAAATACTCTCATCGTGGGGCCCGCCCACATGGGACTCCTCTAGCAGTGTGCATGGGGTTCCGAACCGGTCCTGAATTTCACTAGAGTTTTGCAGTGAAAATTTTTGAAAAATCCAAACCAGATAGAGCCCAACTTAAACCCAACTGAATGGTGGGTTTGGTCCAGATCCAGCATTTGGGTACCTGGACTGAACCCGAACCTCACCATTGTTAAAAAAAATAAAGATTATTTATTAAACAGAATAATTATTTATTAATAAATATATAATCAATATAGCAAATGTAAAAAGTTTTCCTTAAATATAATGATTATTTATTAGTAAATAGTCAAATGAAACATATCACCTAAGTACAAACATATTGCAATAAGTTAAACACCTAAAATGGGTTATAGCTACTAGCACCATAAGCAAATCTTATAAGACAGTCTACATACATAGAAGGATTATATAAGATTTATAAAGCAATAACATGAATAAATAACATATATATATTGTTTTCCACTCCAATAGAACTAACTGAGGTTAAAAGAGGAATGCTTTGTGGGTTATTTAACACATTGTGGGGATCAATCATTGTCTTTGCTTCAACCAATGATTATAGTTCCCAGGGAAATACTTCTCACCCAAAGCCCCAAGCGCTAACTAACTCCACCACAAAAGGACCACTCAGGCTAGGTTTTCTTTAATCTATGGTGCCAAGTTCAAGATCCAATTTGTTTACATACATAGAACTTTTTATCTACCCTTTTATATTTGAGTGTATAATAAAAATCCAAACTTGAACCGACCCCAAACCAAACTCGAAGGGTTAGGGTAAGAGTTGGGCAAAAGTTTTAAAAATAGGATAGAAGTTAGGGTTGGACACATATTTTATACACAGTGTTAGGGTTGGGTAATCTTAAACCCTAACCAAACCCGGCCCATGTACACCTCTAGAGTCCTATCAAGCTAGGCATACTGAAATAAAAATCAAATACAATATATAAATATATATTGTTAGAAAACTCTAACACAGATATATAGTTATCCAGCTAGCATTGCGCCACATCAGAGCCCTACTTCATAGGGATGTCTATTCCAGCTACTACTTAATCTCATTAGACTAGGATTTAGGGTTCGTACCCCTCTGGAATCCTCTTCTAGACGAGAATCTTCATCCAACTTGCGTACAGGCTATGCATGTATCCCAGCTACGCACTCACTCTCAACTATAAATATACCCAAGTATGTGTCTCAAAACACAAGCTCTTACTATTATTCCATCATCTCTAAAGAGTCCCCTTACTAACTTGAGCATCAGGATGTTTAAGCCGGGAACACCCCCAGTGTCCTCTAACCTTTTATTCTAGTCTTGCAGGATTCTAAGCAAGATCTTCTCAAAAGCCACATCAATATTTCATTTGGGGAAGACCTAAACATTGGCACCGTCTGTGGGAATATTTTTTAGAAATGCCTGAAGATGTCAGATGGCATTTAAGGTAACATAAACACTCCCTCTCTCACTACTGTAATCAACAACATACCTTCATTATCTAACCAAAATGGTGGAACAATGTCACCTAGAGACTTGTTAGGCCAACTTGGCTTGATAAGTCAATAGGCGATACAGTAGATGATGCAAGGTATGATGCAATAGATGATGCATAATTCATACAATGACAAGACAACCCTGTGGGCAGAATTCCTCCTTAGACATCCCACCCTTAGGCGGATCCAGTCGAGAACAGATTCGAAAACCATGCAGTGAAAGTTACCATACCAACCGCTCCAATCCCTGAACCATAACTTGCCAATTTTCCCCCCACAGCACAACTGACAACCCCCGTAATTGTTCATGCTCTAGGAGGACTAGTGGAACAAGACGCCGGTGACCGCCCGATGAGGGCAGTCAATGGCACCTCGGAGCCGATCCAAAGACTAGAGATATATACCCAAGAAAGGGAGGCTTCATCTCACCCTGAGTTGAAAAGGCTACGAAAGAAAGAACGCTTAGATGCATATGGAGAAGTAACACACAAAGCGTTCCCCTTTCTTCTAAGAGATTCTAAAGGAATCAATTCCAAAGGGATTCAAAATGTCGTTATTGGAAGCATACAATGACACCACGAATTCGGATGATCACCTTGTCAGTTACAATGGACAAATGACTCTAGTAGAGGTCTTGAACACCATAAAGTATCGCATCTTTCCCCTAGTACTCAAGGGAGCGGCACTATCACGGTACCAGACATTGGCCCCAGAGTTAATCAACAGTTCCAAAAGTGCTTCATCGGCTAGCAAAGGTAGAGGAGGACCATAAGGTCATTGCTATTGGTAAAACAAAGAAAGAAAATGAGACCCTTTGCAAGTATGTCAATAAGTTCAATCGTCACTCTTTTGATATAGAGAGGTTGGACCATAATGTCGTGTTGAAAGCATTACAGGATAGCATCTCAAATTCCAATGTAAGATATCTACTATGCCTATGGCCTCCAAAGACTACTCGAAACTATAGGAGGTCATAAACAGGCACATTGAAGTGAACAAAAACATCAAGAGGATACAGAGCCACTCCCCCCTAAAACACTGGGATGACTGCTCTCCCCCAAGATGCCAAGATGATCATTCTCCCCTTAGATGTCAAACCGACCGGGGGGGGGGGGGGGGGGGGGGGGGGGGGGGGGGGGGGGGGGGGGGGGGGGGGGGGGGGGGGGGGGGGGGGGGG
>JAYJMB010026229.1:0-38675 GCA_036873735.1 Pouteria campechiana
CATCAAACAGCGGACCATCTGAAGTTGTTCAAAACTCCTCAATTGACACCTTTTTGTGCTCAACCACTCCAATTGACGCCTAAATCAAAATATGAGAATAATGAGTATATTTAGGAATCCAATAGGTGCAAAAGATGAAGTATTAGGAGAATAAAATATGACATTTTGCATTCTCATCACTTGTTATGGCATAGAAGACTAGGACATGCCAACAAGTTCATGATTGAAAAACTATACAACAAAGATCTTGTTGTTGGCTTATCCAAACTAAAGTTTGACCAAAATGAATAGTGTGATGCTTGCTTAAAAGGAAAGCTAGTTAGAGAATCATTCAAATCTAACAAAAAAGCATACACGACCAAACCACTTTAATTACTACACATGGATCTTATTGGACCAACAAGAACTAGAAGTCGTGGAGGAAAATATTAGGCATATGTCATTGTGGATGACTATTTTATATTCACCTGGATAATATTTCTCACTTCCAAAGATGAGACCTTTTCATTCTTTGAACCATTTACTAAACGTGTACAGAATGAACAAGATTCTCATATAATAGTCATACGAAGTGATCATGGTGGAGAATTTAAGAATCAGAAATTCACTACTTTTTGTAAAAGCAATGGATTTTTACACACATTCTCTACACCAAGAACAGCTCAGCAAAAAGGAATAGCTAAAAGGAAAAACAAATCCTTGCAAGAGATAGCAAGGATAATGTTAAGTGAATATGACTTACCTCAATATTTTTGGGCAAAAGCAATGAATATTTCATGCTATATTATTAACAAAATTTTTATTAGATCTATACTTAACAAAACTCCATGTGAATTAGATTATGGCAAAAAATCAAACATTTCTCATTTCCACACTTTTGGTTATAAATATTTCATCTTAATGATGGAAAGGAAAATCATGGTAAATTTGACAGTGAATCTAATGAAGGCATTTTCCTTGATTATTCCATTGTTAGCAAGGCATTTAGACTCAATAATCTGAAAAAGAAAACTATAGAAGAATCCATTCACATAAATTTTGATAAAAGTACTAACCCCTCTAGAAAGATAAGCAATTTTGATGATGAGATAAGAGATCTTACAACATCTATGGAGAAAATCAAGATACAAGATAAAGATGAAGATTCCTCATAATCAAAAATACAAAATGATGAAAAAGTGACATATGATGGACCATCCATCAATGAGGTAAATAATGAAGGTAACAATTCCTTTTCCAAATATTGAAGGTTCATGCATGATCATCCTAAAAACCAAGTAATTGGTGATATTTATAATAGAGTGAGAACTAGATCTTCATATCATCAAATATGTAGTAATTTTGCTTTCATTTCTCGACTAGAACCAACTAGCATAGATCATTTTTTAGAAGATGGGAATTGAATTTTAGCCATGCAAGAAGAATTGGATCAATTCAAATGCAATAATGTGTGGACGTTAGTTCCAAGACCTAACCAACAATCTATTATCAGAACTAAGTGAGTCTTTAGGAACAAATTAGATGAATCTGGTATAGTAATAAGAAATAGAGCAAGATTAGTAGCAAAAGGGTACTGTAAAGAGGAAGAAATAGACTTTGAGGAATCATATGCTCCTATTGCCAGAATTGAAGCTATTAGAATGTTGCTAGCATTTGCATCTTTCATGAATTTCAATCTTTATTAAATGGATGTTAAAAGTGCATTTCTAAATGGATTCATTATCAAGAAGTTTATGTAGAACAACCTCCTAGGTTTAAAGAACCTTATAATCCAAACCATGTTTTCAAACTCAAGAAAGCTCTCTATGGATTAAAATAAGCTCCTAGAGCATGGTATAAGAGATTAAGTAAATTCTTAATAGAAAAAGGATTTACTAGAGGTAATGTAGATACCACACTCTTTGTTAAGCATGACAAGAGTAATATCATAATTTTTCAAATCTGTATAGATGATATTATATTTGGTGCAAATAATGATAAATCATGTTAAGATTTCTCTAAAGTAATGCAGGGAGAATTTGAAATGAGATTAATGGGTAGGATGAACTTTTTTCTAGGACTTCAAGTAAAACAGATAAAGGAAGAAATCTTCATCCATCAAGTAAAATAACCCAAGGAATTACTCAAGAAATTTGATTTAGAAGAAGGAAAATTCATTAGCCACACTAATGAGTATATCCATTAAAATGGATAAGGATGAAAAAGGTAAATCTATATGTGAAAAACTCTATAAAAGCATGATAGGATCTCTTTTATATTTAAATATAAGTAGACTAGATATTATGTTCAGTATTTGCATGTGTAAACAATTCTAGTCAGATCCTAAAGAATCACATCTAGTTACTGTTAAGAGAATACTAATATACCTTTCAGACACTCTAAACGTTGGTTTATGGTATCCAAAAGGTTCAAATTTTAAATTAGTTATGCACTCTAACTCAGACTTTACAGGAAACAAGGTAGATAGGAAGAGTACCTCAAGATCATGTCAGTTTCTTAGAAGCATGATCATATCATAGTTTTCTAAGAAATAAACATTTGTTGCTTTATGAACTACTGAAGCTAAATATGTAGCTACAGGTATTTTTTGTGCACAAATTTTGTAGATGGAATAACAATTGAATAACTATGATTTAAAATATCTTGATACACCTATTAAACGTGATAATACTAGTGCAATAAATCTAACAAAGAATATAGTATTGCATTCAAAAACTAAATACATAGAAGTTAGACATCATTTTATTAGAGATCATGTACAAAACCATGATATCTATTTAAAATATGTACCAATTGAAAATTAGTCAGCTGGCATTTTTAGAAAACCACTTTCAAAGGATAGATTCTATAACATGAGGAGAGAACTTGGTGTATTAGATCCATGCACATAAAATGCATATTACATGATTTAATCATTGTATAATGTTAATAATCATATAATAATAATTAAGATGCCTAAAATCATTCATAAATGTTAATTAGATTACTTCATAAGTATTATAGAAATTTTTATATAATCTTGGAATAATTTTTCAAAATTAATACTTTGCATAGAAGTTCTATGATACCAACTCAGAACTTCTGACCCAGAACTTCTATTTTAAAAAGCCGTTCTGCACATATGTCCTTAGAACTTCTTAGGTTATAAGCACAAAAGTTCTAATCAACTTCTTATTAGCACAAATCTCTCACACAGTGTATCAGAATCTCTAACCCCTACAAAACCCTAGCGTTAGAAATTCTGCACATTTGTTTCTTTTCTCTGAGCCCCTTCTTCAAAAAAGGCAATTCAGATTTCTGTAAGGTATAGATTTTCCCTCCTCCAAATGTCTCTCATTTCAATTCATCCTTAGAGATTTGTCATTCATAGAATCTCTGAAACCCCTCTCTTTCAAAACCCTCAGCTAAAAATCCTCCAAGCTATTGCAAATGGCTAGAACAAAGAGGGAAAGAAAATGAGCTAAAATCTTATCTATCGATTCTAAGATAAGGAGAAGAGAAAGTTTAGAAGATAAGACTCCTAGGAAAAGAAGAGGAATAAAAGATTACGTCTTGAAGGTAATCTTCAATAACAAGTCTTCGGCTCATAATAAGTTTATCAAGTATTTTGAAGGAAGAAAATTTGTAAAAGGAATAATTTTTTATTTTGAAGTATTTGGAGAAAGTGGCCTGAACTTGGAAGTGACAAATTGGATTAAATTCCAAGGCTGGAAAAATTTCATAAGCTATAAGGATAAGTGCTACACTAGAATGGTTCAAGCTTTGGTCACCAATTTCAATTACAATACTAGAAAATCATGGATCAGAAAGACAAAAATAGATCTATCTTAAGATAGCATAAGAAATGCATTCAACATTCCTAAGATAGAACAATAAGAAATAGATTAGCCATCTAACAGAACTAAGCTATTTTCAGATTTGGTTAGGGTAGAAATTAAAGAGAATACAAATTACTTGCATGTCAGCCTTCTGAATTTCGATCTTAAACTTGCTCATATGTTGATCTTCAATAACATATACCCAAAATTAGCAGGTACAAATTAATTTTTTGAGAAGGAAGTCAAAATTTTATAGGCTATGAAACACAGGAAGAGAGTAGACCTTGCTCAAATCATTGCTGATCAACTATACTTGGTCAAGACATCCACCAAGTATTATCTTCCTTATGGGATAATAATGAGTAAATTTCTCAAGATAGCCAATATTGATCTTTCCAAAGAAGATGAAGAAGAGTTCATGGCAAGAGAAATAATAAATAGAGATAGTTTGAAGAGAATAGGCTTCAAATCAAATCCACAAGGCTAGATTTCTTAGAAGCCAAGAAAAGAAGAACAAATAAAGAGAACAAGAACTAAAGAAGAGAAAAGAGACAAGCAAGAGACTGTGGAAGAAGTGACAAACATAAGAGAAGATGACATAGGAAGAAATGAAGAAGAGACAAAATAAAAGAATAGAGAGGAATGTATAGCAGCAATACCTTCTAGACCTATCCAAACTCAACAACAATTATCCATTCCTCATCCTCATCAACCCACCTACTCAATTCCATAAAATATTAACGTCATTCTTTAAGCCCATCTACTACCCATCCATACAAGGTTAACCAACCTTGAAACCCAAAACTCAAATCTTAACCTAAAGATAGATTAAACTTAGGAATCATTGGTTCACAAGTTAGATGCATTGAGTGCTCAAATTGAAACTATCAAAACCCAATCTCAAGCTCAACATTCACCATCCTACCCATTCTCTCATCAACAACATCACAAATCTCCATCACCCATTTAGTTCTCTACACACTCATCATCTTCCATTTCACATGCATTCACTCCCGCTCTAGAAGTTGTCCAGCCCTAGGTTGAACAATCTAAAGTTATTATTCAAACTCTTACACAGACATAGCCCTCTTCAGTTTTTCCAAAATTCCACATTGAACCATTACCCAATCTGCTAGAAGATTATCTTTCTAATCCTAGTAGAGCTTTTATTAGGTATGGAAAGTATTTCATTAGAGCACTTCCTCTGTTCCTTTTCCTTCCCAAATCACCATTAGTTCATCTGGACTGGTCTTATTATGATCTCGTTTTGTCAAAAGAAATTATTCCAACTGGTTATGTATCTCATTTTGTTTTGATATATCTCAATTACTCTTGCTATGTAATTTATCTATCACTCTGATGTATATATATGTTTCACCATTTTAATGCAATCTCTTTCTTATTCAATTTCAATGAATTCTTTTGATTATGATAAAAAGGGGGAGAGAAATAAGAAAAATAGAAAATAACTAAGTGCATAAATTCAAGGGGAGCTTATCCATGCAGGGGGAGCCCTACCAAGCCAGTAGAAACAATAATGCATGTTCTGCATTTTCTATGAAAGGTTTATGTGACAACCCAAGTATACCAAGTATAATTTTTAATTAAGATAAATTTTTTGGTAATTAGCGGTGCTAAATAATTAGAAATTTAATATGATTTTTGGTATTTTTGGTAATTTCACCCTTCTCAAGTAATTTTAGTATTTTGACAATAACTTCTTCGTATGAACTTATAATTGGGTGATTCTTTTTGCATTGTTTAGATAATTTCAAGGAGTATAATGACTACATTTCCTAATTAAGCTTATATTTTTGAGTAGTGGGTTTCACAAAATGATGCCTCATGAATTGGAGATGGTTATAGCGTTTTGGCTATAACTTTTTCATGAGAAATTAGAATTTAGTGGTTTTTGAGACAAGTAACATTTATTACAATTACATGGATATTTAGTTAAAATTGGATTTTTATGGAAATTTCAAATGTTAATTGATGATCAAGTGTTGCCTAGTTTAGGTGTGATTAAGAGTGCTTATATAGCTATCCAATGTGACAATTTAATTATACAAAAATTTAGTTTATATGGGACATGGATCATAATGTATTAATTGGCATATTACTGTTGAAAGTTAAAAGTAAGTTGATAATTAAGTTGCTGCCTAATTTTGATTACTATTGATTACAGAAAATTATGCAAATCATGTCTATAGATTGGTGAATTATAGACACATGAATATAAGTATATTATATATGTTATAACTATCCAAATTGTAATAGAAATTAATTTTAAAATTTAATGTGAAATTATTATTTATTGAAGAATAAGGTGTTAATGGTTGAGATTTGAAGTTATGCAATTGATATATTTTGCTATCCTATATTGAGCTTAAATTGATCAGCTCGTGATGTAAGACTCATCCCATGGCTCAAATTGAGGAAGTAGGGCAAACATATGAGTGTATGGAAGAAAATAAGAAAACGAATTAGTTGAGAAAATTCACCCATTTGGTGAATAGTGGTAAAATAGTAGCATTTACATGTTTCGGCAAAAATTGGTGATTGGACATCCAAAAAGAAAATTTATTTTGAAGATGATATGGGTAGTTTTTTTTGGAAGATCCAAACCATTAAATATTTTCCTCATGAGAGTGTTCATATAGGGTATTAAATTTTTGGTGAAACAAGATTGTTTATATGATGAAAAGTGCATTTATATAATATGGAATTTTATCACTAAATTAGGCATATTGGTATGTTTAAAGGGCAGATTTGTGTTGTGCTAATTTAATTATTAATTAAGTTAGGAAATCTATATTTAATGGGGTTAAATGGTGCATGATTTGATGATTAAATAGATGTGAGTACAGATGGTTTAGCTGGCTTGTAGCTGCCCAAATATTATTGGATTTACACATTAATTGGGAGAGTTTTAATTTAACACACATAGCGAAATTTATAATCACACTAGATACGCTAATACCATGAGAGTTTGCACACAAGCAAACTTGTAAATTGGTCATGCAATCTACATGCAATATGTTGGAACCCTAGGCATGGTGATGTCACTTGCTGCCTTCCTAATAGGGATATGTGTACATGTGGCTACCTACAAATCCCAATGCAAACCTTCTATTTCCTCCCCTTCTCCTCAATGCAAATAGTTTGCTTCCTTCCTCCATCACAATGTTAATCAGAATCCATATTCGTCATTCAATAATTTCTCCTTCATCTAATCCAAGTGGGCAGCAAGGTTTTCATTAGTCAATTAATATATCAAGTGGTCAGCAATATTCTCTGATTTTCCAACATGAAAGGTGACTTTAAATATGATGTTTTGATTTACTTTAGCATGGGAAATCATGATTTACAAGAGCTTTATGGTGGTGGGGGAAATTAATTAGGGATTTGTGCAATTAGGGTCACATTGAAGATCAAATTTGTAGGTGAGCCCTAGAAAAAGGGGTTGAATTGAAATGTTTTGAATGAGAAATTCATTGAAAATTAAGAGGAAATAATATTAGAATGAAAAACACTAATTTATTTCATCAAATATGTGAAAACTAGGGTTTTTTACTTAGTTGAAGATGTGGTGAATGTAATCTAAGAATTTAACAATGATTTATGTGTTATATATGATAAGATTAATGTGGATTTATATTGACATGAAAGATTAAATTGAAAATCATGAAGTTAAGGATTGTTTACTTTATGGAGATCATGTGGAACATGTTATGAATGATTATTGAGGATTAATATGTTTAACCATGCCAATAATAAATTAGAATCATATGAAAACTTGATTACGATGAATCATGTATGAGAATTTATAAATGGAAGTCATGTATGCAAAAGTTAAGGGTTGTTTTGCAAATTCTTGAAATTATCAAATTGTAAATTTAGAAACATGATAATTAGAATGATTGTTACCTAAAAAGGTGATGTATAAAGTGTAGAAACATTGAATTGGTGAATGGGAATGGAAAACCCTAGAATTGAACTTGGTTAAGGTGGTGATAATTAAAGGGATATTAATTTGCAATATTGCAGCATCTAAACAATTTAATATGTTATGATGAATGAAGGATTTCTTCCCTAGCATATAAGGAAGAAATCCGGATTTATGAAGAATTGAGGTGAGTAAGTTTCTTACCAAATTGTGTTATTGAGCATGCTTGGATTGAATGAAATATGATTGCAAAGGCATGTGTTAGTTTGTGTGACTTTATGCATGATTTACAAGGTTTTACCATTTTTTCCTACTTACTGGGTTTGCCTAGACTCACCCTTTTCCTATGTTTTAGATGCTAGGCATGATGGAGGAGCCCAACCAGGGGTTGGTGCTTGAAATGGGAACTACTGGCGATGGAGTGACATTACTTATTTAATTATGTGATTTATCAGTTATTAATTCATTATTGATGGATGATGTATAAAGAAAGGTTTAAATTTTCATTATTTATTGATTATTGATTCTTAGCTATTTTCATGTCATAAGACTACTAGTTGGTCCATGAGACTATGGATGTATGAGGATTTGTGGATGTATATGGTGTACATAGATGATTAAATGTATGTACAGGTTTGGAAACCCTCATATTTCATGGGAGACTGCCAAAGTTTTAGTAGGATATTTCTCTAAAATATGAGTAAGTAGCTCCCTGAATTTAGGGGTGTTACAGAGTGGTGTCAGAGTTGATTAGTCTTGTTATGGCATGATAATAACTAGAAAACTGAAAAGATAGAAAGGTTGTGACAAGTAGAAATGAGAGAGAGAGAGAGAAATCATTAATAGTGGGGGGAGTGCTAGTATAGGGAATGGAATTAGAGACCCTAGGCAGTTCCACTATCAAGTCATGTGAATGAATTGCATAAGTGCTAATTGGTTTGCTTTTATGTAATGATATATTTTTCATTGATGCGGAATGGCACCAAGGAAGTGTGTTGAGAAGGGAAAAGCCTATTTTGGAGGAGGAGCCTATAAGAAGGGTGATTAGGTCACGGAGCATAGGCGCGGTGATCAGAGAGGCACAAGAAGAGGCTCCTAGGATAAAAATACTGAGAGAAGCACCAACAGAGTAAGAGAATACACCTCAAATGGCTTAGGAAGGAGAACATAATGAGGCTCCTAGTGAAAGGGAGAATGAACAAGAGAATGTGGAAACTCCAGAGGTTGAAAGAGGGCCAACAAATGTAAGAAGTAGTAGACCGGATGTGCCAAGGTCTATAGGAGGGACTGTTCCACAAGTGGGGGCAACAAAGTTTGACTCCATGATGAACATGATGTTGGGGATGGCTCAAACATTACAAGGGCTTCTCCAAGCACAGAGGAGGTCAACTAGAGAATCCACACCATAGGCTAGACCTAATGAACTAGAATCGGCTAGAAGGTAGAATAGCCAGAGGAACTATGCAGTGGACTTCTGACAAATGATATAGCATCAGCCTAGACCAGAGCTGAATATGAAGATGTTTCACAACATGAAGCCTCCAACCTTCAAGGGAGAGAAGGATTACAAGGTGGTGGAGGCATGGATCACAGAAATGCAATACGTTTTCACCTACAAGAGGTGTCTTGAGGGGCACAAAGTACCGTATACAGTCTATAAAATGGAAGGAGATGCTAAATGATGGTGGAACACAAAGAAGCATATAGTACCTGGTAATGGGATAAACATGACATGGGTGGATTTCAGGGAGAGGTTCCTCCATCGATATGTACCAACTAGAGAGAGGCCTAGGAGGGTAATAGAATTTATGTCCTTGTATTAAGGAAAGATGACAGTTGAAGAGTATGTTGAACAATTCAGATCTTTATCTAAATTCATGCCATGGGCATAGACAAACTCCTTGGAGACAACCAAAATGTTCTAGGAGGGCCTAAGATTGTCTATGAGGCGGGATTTGGCTCCCTTTATGTTGATGAAATATGAAGACATCTTAGAGAGAGCTAAAGTGGTGGAAAGGTGGAAGAGGAACATAATAAAATTAGGGATAAGAAGCGAGGAATTAAGGACACTGCCAAGAACATAGACAGAAGCTCAGAACCAACCAAACTTATAATGAACCTCCAAAGAAGGTGTGCTATAATTGTAAGCAACTTGGCTAGCTCACTACATAGTGTACATCTAAGAGGCAGAGGCAAGGAGAGCCGAGGGGTGGACCCTCTAAGGCAAAATAGAGAGACAGAGCAAGGACCAAGGTGCCCAGATACTTATTTTTTTGCGGAGAGCCTAGGCACATCAGGCCAAATTGTCCAGACTTACAGCAGGGAGATTAGAGGATGGCACAACAAGTCATGCATAGTGGAGCTCAGATGAGAGGCAGAGGTAGAGGCCATCCATATGAGGAACAAAGATAGAATCAGGCGCCAAGGCATCACTATGATGGACAAAGGCAGAACTAGGTACTAGGACAACCATATGATGGGCAGAGGCCTCAGGTGGCGGCAGTTGTTTAGGCAGCCAATGTTCAGGTATCTTTATCTTTTGTTTCTATTGTGTTTGTGAATAGAGCTGGATTATCAAAATATCCCATAGTTCATGATGTGAGAGTGTCTACACTATTGAAAATAATCAATGTAGCATCTAAGATATGCTATGAGATCCCCATAGTGATAAAGAGTAGACAGTTTGTGGCAGATTTGATTGTGTTAGACATGGAAGGATTAGATATTATCTTAGGAAGAATTAGATATTATCTTGGGTATGGACTACTTGTCAAAGTATGAGGCCAAAGTAGACTGCAAGACTAAGCAGGTGAATTTAAATACTCCATATGAAATTGATATTATTTTTAGGCATTTACCTAAGGGGTGAAGTGCCTAAACTCATCTCGGCAATGGGAGCAATGAGTTTAGTGTGGAAGGGGTGTGAAGCTTATTTAGTGTCTGCAGTAGATGCTCATTTTGAGCATCAAATATTGGAGGATATTCCCGTAGTTTAGGATTTTCAGAATGTGTTTCCAATGGAGTTACCATGGTTACCCCCAGAGAAAGAGGTGGAGTTCAGTATTGATCTCCAACCTAGAGCTAGGCTAGAGCTAGGCCTATATTGAGAGCTCCATATCGTATGGCACTGGTAGAGATGGCAGAATTGAAAGAACAATTGCAAGAGTTGATGGATAAAGGGTTTATTCACCCTAGTGTGCACCATGGGGGGCATCGGTGTAGTTTGTGAAGAAGAAGGATGGTAGTTTTAGACTGTGCATCGACTATAGAGAGCTAAATAAGGTTACTATTAAGAATAAGTATCCATTGCCTTGGATTGATGATCTATTAGATCACTTTCAAGGAGCAAAGACTTTTTCAAAGATTGCTTTGCAGTCAGGGTATCATCAGATGAGGGTAAAGGCTACAGATGTATCTAAGACAGCATTCAGAACCATATATGGGCACTACGAGTTCTTAGTGATGCCATTTGGGCTAAGCAATGTTCTAACAGTGTTTATGGATTTGATGAATAAAGTATTTAGACCCTCTCTTGATTAGTTTTTGGTAGTTTTCATTAATGACATTCTAATATACTCTAAGAATAAGTAGCATGAGCAGCTTTTGAGGATAGTATTGCATAAGCATAGGGAGGAAAAGCTATATGTCAAATTAAAGAAATGTGATTTCTGGATGAACAGTTTTGCCTTTCTGAGACATATAGTATGAGTAGATGGTATTTCTATGGATCCTCACAAGATAGAGGCAATAGTGAATTGGCTGAGGCTGACTAATGTGACAGAGGTTAGGAGCTTTTTGGGATTAGCTGGTTACTACAAAAGATTTGTGGAAGGATTTTCCACTATTGTTGTGCCTATGACCAGATTAACCCATAAGGGGAGTCAATTTGATTGGACAGACAAGTGTGAGGAAGCATTTCAAGAACTGAAGCAGCATTAGGTGGAAGCGCCAGTGTTGACAGTGCCATCAAGCCAAGGTGGATTTGTGGTGTACAGTGATGCCTCTAAGAATGGACTAGGATGTGTATTGATGCAGAATGATAATCTTATAGCATATGCTTTGAGGCAGTTGAGGCTGCATGAGCAGAACTATCTGACAGATGATCTAGAGTTAGCAATAGTGATCTTTGCATTAAAGATTTTGAGGCATTACTTATATGGGGAGAAGTGTGGCATTTATACTGATCACAAGAGTTTGACATACATTTTTACACAAAAGGAGCTGAATATAAGGTAGAGGTAGTGGTTAGAATTACTAAAAGATTATGATCTGGAGATTCATTATCATCCAGGGAAAGCCAATGTGGTGGTTGACATGTTAAGCAGGAAGTCAGGTAGTAGTATGGCTTGCATGATTACACAGAAGGTAGAACTATTTGAGGAATTAAGAAAATTAGACCTTCATGTGTGTATGGAAGGATTGGTGGCATAGGTGTGCCAAGTGACTATTTAGCCTATCTTGATAAATGAGATAAAAAGGGCTTAGGAAGAGATAGTGGATGAGGAATTCCAGAACATAAGGAAGAGAGCTCGAAATGGAGAGTTACCTGACTTTTTGGTGGGCTCAGATGATATTCTGAGGTATAAGAATCGGTTGGCGATTCCAAGGGATGCAGCCGTAGTGTAGAAGATATTGGAGGAGGCTCATTATTTGCCTTACACTATCCACCCAAGAAGCACAAAGATGTATAATAACTTGAAAACACACTATTGGTGGATTGGTATGAAAAGTGATATAGCCCAATGCATAGCTAAATGTATGACCTGCTAGAAGGTGAAAGTAGAACACCAAAGGCTAGAAGGATTGTTACAGCCTATAGAGATACCTGAATTATAGACTTTATTACGGGACTACCATGTACTATGGCAGGTTATAACAGCATATGGGTTATTGTAGATAGACTAACTAAGGTATCTCACTTTGTACTTATGAAGATTATTTATACAGCTGAGAAATATGCCTGGATATATCATACGGAGATTGTGAGGTTGCATGGAGCACCTAAGTCTATTATTACTAATAATGGATCACTATTTACTTCAAAGTTTTGGAAGGCTTTGTACAAGGCTATGGAAACTTGATTGGATTTCAGCTCCACTTTTCATTCGCAGACGGATGGACAGACAGAGTGGGTGAATAGGGAGTTGGAGGACATTTTGAGAGCTTATGTTTTGAGAGCTTATGTACTCGATTGGGTAAGATCATGGACATAGTACTTGTCTTTAGCAGAGTTCACTTACAATAATAGTTATCACTCAAGCATTCAAATGGCTCTATTTGAGGCGCTGTAAGGACGGAAATGTAGATCGCCTTTACACTAGGATGAGGTTGGTGAGAGAGTATTAGTTTGTTCTTAAATGGTTGTGGATACTATGGATAAGGTGTCTCAGATTAGAGAGCAGATATAGATTGCTCAGTCATGCTAGAAGAGTTATGCTGATACAAGGAGTCATGATCTGGAGTTTTAGGTGGGAGATATGATATTCTTGAAGGTATCTCCTATGAAGGGAGTAGTGTGATTTGGCACTAAGGGAAAAATTAAGTCCCAGGTATGTAGGACCATATGAGAAACTAGAACGGATTGGTAAGTTGGCTTACCGAGTGGCATTACCACCATCTATGAGTGAGATGCATGATATTTTCCATGTCTCTTCCCTACGGAAGTATGAGCCAGATTCATCTCATGAGTTGAGACCAGAGGACATTTAGGTTGAGAAAAACTTGCAGTATATTGAAAGGCCAATCAGGGTACCCGATGCAAGGAGAAGCAACTCCAAAACAAGGTGATTCGGCTAGTAAAGGTGCAATGAAGCAATCACACTGAAGATGAGGCAACTTGGTAGCATGAAGAATTATGAAAGCCAAGTATCCTCACCTTTGGGATGAAGCTTAAAGTTTTGAGGATAAAAATTTTTATAAGGAGGGTGGAATGTGACAGCCAAAATTTTGGTAAGTATAATTTTCAATTATAATAAAATTTTTCATAATTGGCGGACCTAAATAATTGGAAATTTAATATGATTTTTGGTATTTTTGGTAATTTCACCCTTCTCATGCAGTTTTAGTATTTTGACCATAACGTCTTTGTACGAACTCATAATTGGGTGATTCCTTTTGCATTGTTCAAATAATTTTAAGGAGTAAACTTTTATGTTGACTATATTTCCTAATTAAGCTTATATTTTGAGTAGTGGGTCCCACAAGATGATGCCTCTTGAATTGGAGATGTTATTGTGTTTTAACTATAACTTTTTCATGAGAAATCAGAATTTAGTGGCTTTTGATTCATTGGAAAACTAAAAACAAAGGCTACAATGTTTGTGCTTACCACTGTTGATGTATAATCCTCCATATGTGCCAAATATTTGAGATAAGTAACATTTATTATAATAACATGGATATTTAGTTAAAATTGGATTTTTATAGAAATCTTCAATGTTAATTGATGATCAAGTTGCGGCTTAGTTTAGGTGTGATTAAGAGTGCTTATATAGCCCAGTGTGATGATTTAATTATAAAAAAATTTAGTCTATATAGGACATTATGTATTTATGGGCATATTACTGTCGAAAGTTAGAAGTTGATAAGTTGTTGCCCAATTTTGATTACTATTGATTATAGAAAATTATGCAAATGATGTCTATAGATTGGTGAATTATTAACATATGAATATAAGTATATTATACATGTTATAACTATCCAAATTGTAATGAAAATTATGTTGACATGAATGCATGGTTTTAATGAGAAACAAAACTTTATTGAAGATTATGTACTAATGGTTGTTATCAAGTTTTTAGCATGTAGAATCAAGTTGCAGGTCTTAAAGAAAAATGAGCATCGAAAACATATTTCATGGCGACAAGGCTTGAGCAAGTAAAGAAGCAAAAGATGAAGTGTTGCAACAGACAAAGATTTAGTGAAAAGGGCTCGGTTGTTTCCATTCGTCTGTCAAAATGGAAAATCATATCTGACAAATGCAAGATAGTATGTATACAATAGATTTTGTCTATCATAAGTAAGTCATAACTATGCCAATGGTTGTCTAATGAGAATAGACAAAGGTGGAAGAAGTAAAGATCCTTTTAGCAAAATAAAAACATCATTTACCATCAATAAACAAAGCAGATAAGTAAGAATCATATGGTAGAGCATAAACTTTGTCTATCATAAGTGAGCTAATAATCATCTATTATCAACAGATAAAGCAAAAGAAGTAATGAGCATTTGGTAGAATGAAGAATTTTTCAATGATCTTTGGTTGTTAACAAACAAAGCAGAGAAATATTCCATTAGATGAAGGCATGAAGAAAACCTATCCACAATCCAACAATTATTCTATTACGTACAACAGACAAAACCAATAGATGAAGAACTAAAGCAACAAGCCATCTATACTTCTACGATGCAACAAACACAAAAATCGAATGGTTGATTCATCTGGCAGTAATAGATAGGATCATTCATCTATCACTCACGAAAGACAAAGATGAAGGAACTTTGCCTTATGGATAGCCGGACGGATGCTTCGTCTATCATAAGTAAAAGACAAGCAATGGTCAAAACAAATCGTTGGTCTTTGCTCAACATTAATAATGATGTTTCTATATTGATGAAAGAGGTAGCCATTGCAGTAATACTTTGACCAGAGCTTATTGAGAAACCAAAAATCATCTTCTCCAAGGTTGGCGCTGCAGGCACTCAAGCATATGAGGAATAAGCAAAAGTCAAAGAGTTCAAAATACACCTACCAAAACATCCTCTATTATTAATGGTGCTCACCTACCACCAATGATTAGAATTTAAAGCAGCTATAAATGAAGCATTGTTGGAGTTAAAGAAAAACCAATTATTAAGAAAATCATTCAAAAACCCCTTGAGATCATTTACTGATTTGAGCTAAACATTCTGCAATCCTTCAAGAATCGAGGGGCTTGCATTCAAACCTTCCTCAACTTTTCTTTGAAGGCTTTCAACCACCTTTGGGAATATTATTTACTTCTGTATTAAACTTTCAAAAACCTTCCCCCATGCTTATTGAGAAATTCCTATGCTTAAACTTCTAATATTAATTTCTTATAAAGTTCCTTGAGCTAGGAGTGGAGACTAGACTCAATAAGAGTTTTGACTGTCTGAGTACAAACAAGAGCTAATTATTCATGCCCTCTAGAGCTTGAATTGAAAAGAGTATTGGGGACACTTGTTTATGCCCCCTAAAGTTGGAATCTATAAGAGTGTCATGGACACTTGTTTATGCCCCTTAGAGATGGAATCCAAAAGAGTGTTGGGGACATTTGTTTATGCCCCCCTAGAGCTCGAATCGAGAAGAGTGGAGACTATTCTATTTTTGCTATTAGAAATAGTAGAACCTAAGACACTGAGAGAAAAGTGCTCCTAGAAGAATGGACTAGAGAGTTTACTCAAACCACTATAAAAATCATTATGTCATATTTATTTTGTGCATTTGTTGATTGAGTGATTGATTGCTAGTGGAAAGAGTAATCCTAAAAGGGGTTGAGAAATAGTTCTTAAATACCCAATTCACCTCTCCCCTCTTGGGTTTTGTCTAACCTTCAGGACCAACAAGTGGTATCAGAGAAGACTATATAAACACTTGTAGTGATACAATGGCAAAACCATCATACTCGTTACAAACATTCGCTGAGGGGCAATCATCTTTCGGGCCACCCCTATTTGATGAAACTAACTTCGCTTACTGGAAGTTAAAGATGAAGCAATTTATTATAGCTAATGATATGGAATATTGGAGGGCTATTAAAGTCAAAATTACTCTTCCTACTACTGAAGTAGATGCACGGACCAAAAAGGAAGCCACCTTAGTCTAAAATAATGCAAAGGCTATGAACTCTTTATTTTGTGGAATATCTTCATCTGAATTTGATAGAGTATCCTCTTGCACTACTGAAAAGGATATATGGGATAAATTTGTGTCTATTTATGAAGGTTCCTCACAAGTTAAGGGAATTAGAAGAAATATGTTGATAGGAAAACTAGAAAATTGTAGGATGAAGGAGAAAATATATCTAAAATGTATGCTCATTTTTCTAAAGTTACTAATGCTTTGAAAGGTCTAGAAAATGAAGTCACAAATTCTTAACAAATGATGAAGATACTAAGGGCACTACCAAAATTATGGAACCAGAAGATTATAGTAATAGAGGAAGCAAATGATCTGAACACTCTTCTAGTGGATGATCTTATCAGCTCATTGATGGCACATGAGCTGATTAAGCACAAAAGGGAGGAGGTGGCAAAACCAAAGAAAAGTATTGCTTTGAAAGTAACCAAAGAAAACAATAGTGATCCAGCATCACAATCTAAAGATGATATAGCCATGTTAGTCAGAAATTTCAAAAAGTTTGTGAGAAGCAATAAAGGCAACTCGTCAAGGAGACAACCTAGACAACAAAAGAAAATGGCTAAAAGAAAGAAGGATCTCCTTACATGCTATAGATGTGGAGGGATTAGACATGTCTCCTGAATGTCTTAATGAAGAAAGAGTAAATATGAATGAGGAGGATGACAAAAAAGAAAAGAAATACTTCAAGAAGTCCTCAGGAAACCAAGATAGAGGAATGTATGTGAATGATGAAGAATCATCAGGAACTAGCTCGAGTGAGAAAGGTGACAACAAAGTTGGACATCTCACAAGAATATGCTAAATGGCCCAAATGGAGAATGAATTAACAAATCAAATCATCATCAAAGAGCAGTGTACAATGGAGCTAGAGATAGAGGTAAACTCATATTACTCTTATAGTTCTGACTCTTCAAGTTCAAATAGCACTTGTGCCAAATGCAAAAACTTTGATAAGTTACAACAATCATACAACTCTCTCTTCAGTGAATTTGAATCACTTGGCTAGAAAATTATTCAAAAGAAAAGATACTTTGATGCAATTGTCAAAGTAAATTCTATTCTGACAGAAAGAAATCTATCTCTACAAAAGGAGGTTAGAGATCTGAAGAAAGAGATAGAATTATTAAACAATATGCTATGTAAATACTCCAGTCCAAGAGAGTCTATGACCAAATTTGTGAGAATGACCAGTCAAACCAACAAAAAGGGACTTCTTGGCTATGAATAGTTAGATGATGAAAATTTACAAAAATTTGCTAGATGGTCTAAGTGATTGAACCTCACAGAAGAAAGGAAAAGTGTCAAAATATTAGAAGGTTCATGAATTATTCTTGGATAAAGAAACTAGTGAAATATATCGCATCTAGCAAAGTCTCAAATATTTGCTATTTCTACAATAGATTTGGACATAAGGTATATGATTGTTATGCCAAAAAGATGCAAGCACAAGGTGCTAAGATGAGATAGAAACGTAAGGAATGAGCACATAATTATACCACATACTTTTCCACTAACATCATTGGACCCAATACTTAGGTACCAACAAGGTAAGAAGAAAAGTTACTTTGAATGTAGGTAAGTCGCAAAGCTATGTCTTGAAATGCATGGTTCATGGATAATGGTTGCTGGAGACATGATTGGGAATAAAAAGATGTTTAAAGAATTAAAGCCAATTGACAGAGGAACAATAGCATTCGACAATAATGATAAAGGTCTTATGAAGAGAATAGGTAAAGTTTACGCTTTATTCAATGCATACATAGAGGATGTATTATATATAGAAGGACTCAAGCACAATCTAATAGGCATTAATGTGACAAGGGTCACAAAGTTGTGTTTGAACCATCTGCATGTAATGTATTCAGTAAATATCATTAGCGAAAAAGGCATGGAAATATTTATCTTGTATAGTTGGATGATATAGTTGAAAAATGCTTAATTGTAGTCAAGGATGATCCATAGGTATGGCACAAGAGAATGGGACATATCAATATGTCAAATATCAAATCTTGATGGAAAAAGGATCTCATGACTTGTCTACCAAAATTAAACTATGACAAAAATCAAATATGCAAATCCTGTCAATTGTCAAAACAGACTAAAGTATCCTTCCATCCTAAAATTGAATTATCTACATCCAGACCACTAAAACTATTCTATATGAATTTATTTGGACCATTAGATATAGTCACGCTTGGAGAAAAAAGATACCTATAAGTGATAGTGGATGATTACTCTAGATTTACATGGGTAATTCTCTTGACTAGCAAAGACGAAGCATTTTCAATATTTTATACTTTTTCAAGGCTAGTCGAAAATGAGAAACAAATGTCTATTGTATCCATCCACAATGATCAAGATGGTGAATTCGAGAACAGAAGATTCATTGATTTTTGTGATGAAGCAGGAATTCACTATAGTTTCTCATCTCCCAGAACTCCTTAACACAATAGAGTTATGGAAAGAAAGAATCAAATAATTTAGTAAATGTTTAGAACCATGCTAAATGAAAGTAAATTATCCAAAAGATTCTGGGAAGTAGTTAGTAATGCTTACCATGTGCTAAACAAGGTCACCATAAGAGCAATTTTAAAGAAAACCCGATATGAGCTTTAGAAAGAAAGAAAACCAAACATCTTATATTTTTATCCCTTTGGATGTTTATGCTATGTGCTAAATAATGGAAAGTTTGATCCAAAGAGTGATGAAGCTATCTTTCTTGGTTACTCTTCCAAAAATAGAGCATTTAGAGTCTATATTAAGAAAATACAAGTTATAGAAGAGTTCATACATATTAAATTTGATGAAGTAAATATAAGCCTAAAAAAGGAGTGTGATAGTAATGCAGATGAAGCTGCAACAAATATGAAGAAGCTCAAATTGAAGGATCAAGAGAATGACACTAATGGAGAAGATGCAGAAAGTTTAGAAAATGAAGAGGAGGTAGGAGTAGGTAATATTCCTTATCAACCTCCTACTGATTTGAGATTCATCACTGCTCATCTTAGAAAGCAAATTATAGGAAATGTATATGATAGTGTAAAAACAAGGAGATCTATGCAAAATGTCTATTGTCATTATGCCTTTATATGTACAATAGAACCAACTAACATTGATAAAGTTTTGAATGATGAAAATTGGACTATAGCAATGCGAGAAGAGCTTAATCAATTTGAAAGAAACAAAGTATGGGAACTAGTTCTAAAATCAAAGAATGTTGATGTAATCAGAACTAAATGGGTATTTAGAAATAAACTAGATCAAAGTGAGTTGGTTGTAAGAAATAAGGCACGATTAGTTGCTAAGGGATACTCTCAAGAAGAAGGAATTGACTTTGAAGAATCGTATGCCCTTGTAGCTAGATTAGAAGCCATTAAGATGCTACTCACTTTTGCATCTCATAAGAACTTTAAATTATTTCAAAGAGATGTAAAGAGTGCATTTCTAAATGGATATTTAAGTGAAGAAGTGTATGTAAAATAACCTCCTAGTTTTGAAAATGATGATCACCACAATCATGTTTATAAGGTCACTAAGGCACTATTTGGTTTAAGACAAGCTCCAAGAGCTTGGTATGAAAGGTTGAGCAAATTCTTAAGTGATCATAAATTCAAGGGAGGAAAGGTTGACACTACTCTGTTTATCAAAAATATTAACAAAGATATCTTGATAGTTCAAATTTTTGTGGATGACATTATATTTGGAGCTACTAATGAAAAACTATGTCAAGATTTCTTAAAGATCATGTAGGTTGAATTCAAAATGAGTATGATGGGAGAATTAAATTACCTCCTTGGATTGAAAATCAAGCAAAGAGATGATGAAAATTATATTTGCCAATCCAAATATACTAGAGAGAGAAGTTCAAAATGGAAGAAGTTAAGACAGCAAGTACTCTAATGAGCACATCAACAAGGCTAGATAAGGACGAAAATGGTAAACTCGTAGATCAGAAATAATATAGAAGTATGATTGGATCTCTTCTCTACCTTACTACATCTAGACTAGATATTCTATTTAGTGTATGCTTATATGGCAGATTTTAGTCCGGTCTTAGAGAATCTCATCTTACAGCAGGAAAATGAATTTTTAAGTATCTGGTTGACACACCAAATCTAGGACTTCATTATCCCAAAGGAACTGATTTTGAACTCATTGGATATTTTGATGCTGATTTTGGAAGATTTAAAGTTGACAAAAGAAGTACTAGTGAAACCTGTCAATTTCTAAGAAATAGTTTAGTCTCATAGTTCTCTAGAAAACAAACTAGTTTTGCTCTCTCTACATTAGAAGTTGAATACATAGTAACTAGAAGTTGCTGTGCTCAATTGTCATGGATGAAAAACAACTTGTCAATTATGGACTAAGCTATAGAGACACACTCATTAAATGTGATAACACTAGTGCTATATGATTGATAAAGAATCCAGTTTTACATTCGAGAACTAAGCATATAGAAATCAGGCACCACTTTATTAGAGATCATGTTGAAAAACATGATATATGCCTAGAATATGAGCCCACAAGTGCTCAACTTGTTGATATCTTTACCAAGCCACTATTAGAAAGTTTCTGCAATATTAAAGGAGAATTAGGCATGACAAATGTGATAATCTGAAAGTGAAATCTCTAATGTTTTTGTGCTTGAAATTATAATGTTAAAAATGTTGTCTTAAGGCTAAACTTTGTCTTAGATGAAGTAAGCCATTTGCATATAGTGCTCCACTCTCACTTCGTTTGAAGATTGTTTCCTGAGGTCAAGTACATCTCATTTTCTTGCTAGAATTAACTTACATCTATGGTTATCATATCCAATTCTATTTTTAGTAAGAATCATTCTTCCTTTCTCAGAAAATCACATCAAGTACCTCGTATAACCCCCACATTCAATATATTTTAACCCCTGAGTCATAATCTTTCCTTGCATCATGAAGACAAAATTCTTTAGAGAGAAATATTTTCGAAGCAATCACAGAGAGAAGACAAGCGCATGGTGGTGACTGAAGAATTAACCATCGCTTCTTCAATTGCTCTCCTAGAGGGATGATAATGCTTTTGTATTCACCAATCTTCCACCCATTCTCTTAGAAGCATTTCACTTCAAAATCTAGCTTTGTAGATACCATTCATTGACCTCATCTCTGGTAGATATCCTTGGTTCACATGTTACCATCATCTTAGGTATTTGAAGAGGAAGGAGATGGAATAAATGTATTACATCCATCTCCAACCCCTCATCTTCCCATCGACCAACCAAAACTTTAGTTTCTCACACTTGAAGAAACCTCTCATAGTTTTAGATGCACATCTCCCCACCTTGTGGAAAACCTCTTTGGGTTCATTACAATCTCTCTCTCTCTCTCTCTCTCCATCTCCTTAAACTTAGAATGTTTATATCAAGGCCAATATGCTTTGTATTATTTTCTGTATTGAAATAAAATGACATAATATTTTTGTTTATCTTTTTATGTTTGGCCTATACTTACTAGGAGTGGATGTTTTCTTTTATGCTTCTGACAAAAAGGGGGAGAAACAATGTGCAAATTATCTCAAAAAGGAAATATAAAACTGCATACTCTTTAACTAATTAAGAGGATAATACATTCTAAATAATCAGGGGGAGAAAATATAGAATATATATACAACAAGATAAGGAAATTTTAGAAGATGGCACCCTATGGAATGATTAAACAATTATAAACATTTTTATCTATATACATTCAAGGGGAGATTATCTTTTATGAGATAATTTTTAATTAATTTTTGTCATCATCAAAAAGGGGGAGAATGTTGACATGAATGCATGCTTTCAATGGCAAACAAAACTTGATTAAAGATTATGTATTAATGGTTGTTATGAAGTTTTTAGCATACAAAATAAAGTTGCAAGTCTTAAAAAAATGAGCATAGAAAATATATTTCAGGGCGACAAGGCTTGAGCAGATAATGAAGTAAAAGGGGAAGTTTTGTAACATACAAAGCAAATGAAAAGGGCTTGACTGTTTCCATTCGTTTGTCAAAATGGAAAATCATATCTAATGGACGCAAGACAGTATGTATACAACAAATTCCATCTATCACAAGCAAGTCACAGCTATGCCAATGGTCGTCTGATGAGAATAGACAAAGGTGGAAGAAGTGAAGATTTATTTAGCAAAATAAAGATATCATTTACCATCAATAGACAAAGCAAAGAAGCAAGAATTATAAGGTAGAGCAGGAACCTTATCTATCACAAGTGAGCTAATAATCATCTGTTATCAATAGACAAAGCGAAAGAAGCAAGGAGCATTTGGTAGAATAAAAAATTTGTCAGTCATCGTCTGCCGTCAATAAACAAAGTAGAAGAAGCAAGGAGTGTCTGGCAAAACAAAGAATTCGTTAATGATCATCTGTCGTTAATAGCCAAAGCGGAGAAATATTCCATTAGACGAAGGCATGAAAAAAACCCATCTATGATCCAACAATTCATCTGTTACTTACAACAGACAAACCCAATAGACGAAGGACTTAAGCAATAAGACATCTATGCTTCTACGATGCAACAAACAAAGAAATTGGATGGTTGATTTGTCTAGTAGCAATAGATAGGATCATTCGTCTGTCACTCACGAAAGACAAAGATCAAGGCACTTTATCTTATAAACGACTGGACAGATATTTTGTCTATCATAAGTAAAAGATGAGTAACGGTCAGAACAAATCATTGCTCTTCACTCAACATTAATATTGATCTTTCTATATTAATGAAAGAGATAGCCATTGCAGTAATACCCCGACCAGAGCTTATTGAGAAATAAAAAATCATCTTCTCCAAGGTCGGCGCTGTAGGCACTCAAGCATATGAGTAATAAGCAGAAGTAAGAGAAATCACAATACACCAATCAGAATGTCCTCTATTATTAATGGTGCTCACCTACCACTAATGACTAGAATTCAAAGTAGCTATAAATGAAGCATCATTGAAGCTAGAGAAAAACCAAGTATTGAAAAAATCATTCAAAAACTTCTTGAGAGCATTTACTGATTTGAGTTAAACCTTCTGCAATCCTTCAAGAGTCAAGAGCCTTGCATTCAAACATTTCTCAACTTTTCTTTGAAGGCTCTCAACTACCTTTGGAAAGATCATTTACTTCTACATTCAACTTTCAGAAACCTTCCCCTATTCTTACTGAGAAATTCCTATGCTTAAACTTCTGATATTCATTTCTTGTAAAGTTCCTTGAGTGGGGGAGACTAGACTCAAGAAGAGATATGACATTCTGAGTGCAAACAAGAGCTAATTATTCATGCCCCCTAGAGCTAGAATTTAGACGAGTGTTGGGGACACTTGTTTATGCCCCGTGGAGCTGGAATCCAGAAGTGCCAGGGATAATTGTTTACACCGCCTAGAGCTGGAATATAAAAGAATGTCAAGTATAATTGTTTACTCTCCTTGGAGTTGGAATCCAGAAGAGTGTTGGGGACACTTGTTTATGCCTCCTAGAGCTGGAATCTAAAAGTGTGTTAGGGATACTATTGTGTTTCTGCTACTAGGAATCGTGGAACCAAAGACACTAAGAGAAAAGTGATCATGAAAGATTGGAGTAGAGTGTTTACTCGAACCACTATAAAAGTCATTGTCTTATTTATTTTGTGCGTTTATTGATTGAGTGATTGATTGCTAGAGGGAAGACTAATCTTAAAAGGGGTTGAGAAATAATTTTTAAATACCTAATTCACCCCTCTCTTCTTAGGTTTTATCTAACCTTCAGGACCAAAAAATTAATTTCAACATCTAATGTAAAATCATTATGTATTGAAGAATAAAGTGTTAATGGTTACGATTTGAAGTTATGCAGTTGATATATTTTTCTATTCAATACTGGGCTTTAATTGATCGTCTCATGATATAAGACTCATCCCATGGCTCAGATTGAAGAAATAGGGTAAACACATGAGTGTATGGAAGAAAATAAGAAAATGAATTAGTTGTAAAAATTCACCCATTTGGTGAATAGTGTGTGAAAAGTAGCATTTACATGTTTCGTTAAAAAATTGGTAATTGGACATCCAAAAACAAACATTATTTTGAAAATGATATGGGAGATTTTTTTTTGGAAGATCCAAACCTTTAAATATTTTCCTCATGAGAGTATTCATCTAGGGTATTAAATTTTTGATGAAATAAGTTTGTTTATATGATGAAAAGTGCATTTATATAATATGGAATTTTATCACTAAATTGAGCAGATTGGTATGTTTAACGGGTAGATTGGTTTTGCCGACTTAACTATAAATTAAGTTAGGAAATCTATATTTAATGGGGTTAAATGGTGAATGATTTGATGATTAAATAGATGTGAGTGCGGATGGTTTAGATGGCTTGTAGCTGCCCGAATATTATTGGATTTACAAGTTAATCTAGAGATTTATAATTCAATGCACCTAGCTAAATTTCTAATCACACTAGATATGTTAATCCCATGAGAGTTTGCATGCAAGCAAATGTCTAAATTGGTCATGCAATCTACATGCAATATGTTGGAACCCTAGGCATGGTTGTGGACATCACTTGCTGCCTTCCTAATAAGGATATGCTTACATGTGGCTGCCTAACAAGCCCAACGCAAACCCTCTTTTTCCTCCCCTTCTCCTCAATGCAAACAGTTTGCTTCCTTCCTATAACAATGTCAATCAAAAATCATATTCATCGCTCAATAATTTCTCCTTCAAGTGGGCAACAAGCAGTCAATTAATATATCAAGCGGGCAACAATATTCTCTGATTTTCCAACGTGAAAGGTGAGTTTAAATATGATGTTTTGATTTACTTTTAGCATGGAAAATCATGATTTATAGGAGCTTTATGATGTTGGGGGAAATTACTTAGGGATTTATGCAATTAGGGTTACATTGAAGATCAAATTCGTAGGTATCATTGAACCCTAGAAAAAGGGGTTGAATTAAAATGTGTTGAATGAGAAATTCATGGAAAATTAGAAGAAAATAATATTAGAATGAAAAGCCCTAATTTATTTCATCAAATATGTGAAAACTAGGGCTATTTACTTAAATGAAGATGTAGTGAATTGAAGATGTGGTGAATGTAATCCATGAATTTAACAATGATTTATGTGTTATATATGATAAGATTAATATGGATTTATATTGGCATGAAAGATTAAATTGAAAATCATGAAGTTAAGGATTGTTTAATTTATGGAGATCATGTGGAACATGTTATGAATGATTATTGAGGATTAATGTGTTTAACCATGTCAATAATGAAGTAAAATCATATGGAAACTTGACTAGGATGAATCATGTACGAGAATTTATAAATGGAAAGTCACTTATGCAAAAGTTAGGGTTATTTTGCAAATTCATGAAATTATCAAATTGTAAATTTAGAAAAATGATAATTAAAATGATTATTACCTAAAAAGGTGATGTATAAAGTGTAGAAACATTGAATTGGCGAATGGGAATGGAAAACCCTAGAATTGAACTTGGTTAAGGTGGTGATAATGAAAGGGATATTAATTTGCTTAATTGTAGCATGTAAACAATTTTACATGTTATGATGAGTGTTGAATTTGAGACTTGATTGAAAGAGTGGATTATTTTGGTTGCTTGGCATAGAAGGAAGAAATCCAGATTTGTGAATAATTGAGGTAAGTAGGTTTCTTACCAAATTATGTGTGATTGAGTCTATTAGCATGTTTAGCATACGGGCACCATGATTTATCATGTTTGTTAATGATTTAAGATGTGTTTATGGAATATACTTTGTACTTGAATTTACCACATGCATTTGATGTTTTGAATAGATTATCACTTATTTTGTTGAGATTGCTTTTGTTCATTTAATGTGATATGTGTGAGTATGACATGATAATAGAGTTCATATGATGTATGTGTGACATACATGATGAGCCTATGTGGCTATGGTGTTTCTGGTGTGGCGTATGGATGGCCTATGTGGCTATGGTGTTGCCCGTGTGGCCTGTGGATGGCCTGTGTGCCTAATAGATTGTCTCTGTGGCATATGAAGCCTGTGTGGCTAAATGTTGGCCTTTATGGCACTAGATACATTACATTTGTACGTTTAATTGCTTATGAGCATGCTTGGATTGAATGAAATATGATTGCACTAGCATGTGTTGTTTTTTGCTTCTTTATACATGATTTATAAGGTTTTAACATTTTTCCTACTTATTGAGTTTTCCCTAACTCACCCTTTTCCTATGTTTTAGATGCCAGGCATTAGGGAGGAACCCAACCGGGGGTTGGTGCCTAAAATGGGAACTAGCGGTGATGGAGTGTCATTCCTTATTTAACTATTGATTATCGATTGAAGAGAGATTATAGTTGATTATGTGACTTGTCAGTTATTGATTCATTATTGATGGATGCTGGATAAAGAGAGGTTTAAATTTTCATTATTCATTGATTATTGATTCTTAGCTATTTTCATGCCATAAGACTACTAGTTGATACATGGGATTGTGGATGTATGAGGATTTGTGGATGTACATGGTGTACATGGATGATCAAATGTATGTACAGGTTTGGAAACCCTCATATTTTAGAGGACACTTTGTTGGACTTTTGGCGGGATCTTTCTCTGAAATATGAGTAAGTAGCTCCCTGAATTTAGGGGTGTTATAGTTTATTAGTCAAATGTTTTGTCATCATAAAAAGGGGGACAATGTTAAGTCCAACCCCTTTTACTAAGCTTGATTTTGATGATGAATGAGATTAAACAATTTAGTTTTGATGATGAATAAATAAATGAGTGAAGAATTAAGGTACGAATAGGCACTTTCCAAGTGTTGTAGTAATTTAAATATCAAAACTGATTAAGGAGAGTAACTGCAAGTAATAAAAGGTGTTAATTGTAAAATGATTACATTAACCCTTCAAAGGAAGATATTTTAAAAGGAATGCTCAAATAAAAGTCATTAAGAAATCACCCAGAAGTAAATCAGAATCTATTTAGAATATTATCATGAAAATCAGAAGTCAAGAAGTATTCAAGAATCAACTCAGAACTTGATCAAAAGAATGTCAGAACCTCATCAGAAATATAATGTGAAACTCAAAAGAATTCATAAGTAATCAGGCATATCTCATAACGTCATTAGAGATTGCTAAGAACCTCCTCAGAATTAGAGTAAAAATTTTACATTATAGAGGTCGGACAGAAGCCTTCTCAAAATTACAAAAACATGTCAAAAGGAACTTTCTACACTCAGAAGTTCTTTAGAATAATCTCAGAAATAATATCAAGGCTTACAAATATAATCCAGAAGTAAATTCTAAGGTCAAAATTTTCTCATAAGATTTTCAAAAACAAGATAAAATATGTCAGAAGTAAGCTAAAAAAGTCAAGAAGTAAATTTGGCCCTTAAAGTTAAATCAGAAGAAATATTTCACATAACATCAAGGCAAGTAGAATTATTCCAAAAGAAATTTCAGCATGACAAAAGCAACTCTAAATGTTGACACAATACTTGAAAGACCTTTGAAGAAACTAAGAAGCATTCTCAGAAGCATCTTCAAGAAGGAAAGAATATCAGAAGCAAAATACAATCTTCATAAGTATATTAGAAGTCACTTAGAAGTTCTTTAGAAGCTCAAAATATGACCATTGAAGGATAAATCATAGAAAATCTGAAGAGAATAATGCTAAGAAATCACTTATCATAGAAATTTTGAAAAACCACTTCAGAAATTCTGTTGAGCTATGAAAGGAATAACAAAAGTTCTGGGTACTTGACTCAAAAATTCTAAAGCCTGATAGAAATGCGAAATTTGTTAACAACTTTGCTTAACAAATTTGAAAATGGTGCTAAAGATTACAACGGCTTAATTTTTTTCAAAGCATATAAAAACATGATTAAGGAAAAACTTCAAAAAATCCGAGAACACACTAAAAATCATCTGATTCAAGAACAACATTTATGATCTTTCATCATTCAACTCCAACTACTACAATACTACCAAAGCATCCAAAGCCTTTAAATCTAGATTTGTGTCAACTTCAAAAGGAGTTTAAATATGATCTCATTGCATACTTTGTTCATTTAATTTAGTTTTAATTTTCCTACAAGTCTGCCTAATTAAGAGGCATTAATATGTACATTTCCATTTGAAAAATAGTGAGTTAGTTGGTAAGCTCTATGAAACCAACAATTTGTAAAAGTTTCTAGTTAGCTTGGAAAACTAATAAGTTAGTTAGTAAGCTTAGAAACCAACATGTATAAGTTAGTTAGTGAGCTTGTAAAACCAATGTGCAAAAGTGTCTAGTCAGCTTGGAAAACCAATAAGTTGTTAATGAGCTTGTAAAACCAACAAGTGTTTAGTGGAACCTGAGTTTAGTGAAGGAGACTGATTCAGAGCAGTGAAGTAGGAACCTAGGAAGTGTTGAACCACTATAAAAAATATTATGTGTATGAGTTGTGAGTTTTACTTTCTTTTATTTTAAGCACATCTTTAAAGTTATTGGCCAAATTTTTAAAAGCTCAATTCAACCCCCCTCTTGAGCTACCATTTAGTAGGGATCAATAAAATGAAGTGAATTATAGTATAAATAAGAGGGTGAAACATGGTAAATGAAGAAGCAAAATATGGAGCAAACAAGGCAAGCAAAGTATGTTGGAAATTTGAGTAGCGGGATGTTGAGCTTCAACTCAAGAAAAGTAATGTGATAAAATTTTGGACATGAAATTTCTAAGCCGCGAATCAGGAACACTAATGTGAGGGAACACTGGGCCAGGGGATTCCTGAGTCGCGGCTCAACAACAATAAAGTGATAAAAAATATATGTTATTTAAGTAATATATTTTCTTTAGAACTTTGGAAAAATGTTTTTCTTTGAAAATTGAGGGCATCATTTATAGGTTGTAAAGACATGTAAATGAAATATAAAAATGCTAGAATGGTATATAATTGGCTTGGTCCCTTATTCCAGGATGGCATGGTTGTGGATGTGATATGCCTGGTTGGCTTAGTGGCCTGTATGGCTGAATGTGATACGCCAGGTTGGTGTGGTGGCCTATATGGCCAGATGTGATATGCTTGGTTGGGATGGTAGCCTATATGATCGGATGTGATATGCCTGGTTGGCATGATGGTCTGTATGGCTGGATGTGATATGCCTAGTTGGCCTGGTGGCCTTTATGGCTAGATATTGATATACCTGGTTGGCATGACGGCCTATATGGCTTGATATGGATACACCTAGTTAGCGTGGCCTGAATGGCCCGGTGCATGTGAATCACCTAACTTCCTCATTAGGTATGGATGGAGAACCTGTGATCCTTGTGGAGCAAAAGAGGATGAGGTACCATGGATAATAATGAGATACTGATATCGGCCTAGCAAGCTTCGTAGCCTGGGGTATAAGGAGGGACTGGAACACGCCGAAGAAGGAATGGGTGTTGTCTATTTTGTTAAATGCCTCTCCGAGATTTATTAAGGATGATCATAATGGATTGAAGGGTTATGATGAGGTATGGATAGGAATAGGCGAGAGTAAAATGATATGGGAAAATGAGATGAAAGAAATGATAAGTTGATTATTGACAGATTACAAGACTATGTTGTGATCATTGGTGCATTTTTCTATTATTCTGAGACACAGTATGCAATAGATTTGTATACAAATGTAATATGATCATGATTTTACTACCTTGTTGTTTAATTACTATTTAATCATACAACTACTTACTAAGTTGCCCAGACTCACCCTATTTTTATTATGATTTTTAGTTGACAGACATGAAGATGGAGCCCAATGTGGGGTTGGAGCTCAGTATCAAGATAGACTATGAATCATACCACTAAGAGTCTAAAAATATGAAATTTTCTTTTTGGCTTTTTGTGATGTATATATAAATTGTAAATTTCTAAATTTGAATGTATGTTGTAAATTTGTATAAATTAATTTGCAATTGGCTATGATGACAACAAGATGTGTTTAAAATCTATCTATCTACCTCTATCACAATGCGATTGCCGATTCTAGGGACTATGGGTGTATGATGATTTATTTGAGATGATTTTGAGATGCATGATCATATATTATGGCGAATTGTACAAGTTGGATATGGATAGTACAAGGGAGACTCTTTCTAGAGTTCCTCGTGATATTGACTTTAGTAATGCCCAAAAGTTAGGCATTACAACTTTGGTAGTTATTTGAGACATTTTATGAAGATGTTTTAAACACCGATCTTCAAAGTTTCATTACCATTCTTTCTCTTTTTAAGATTCTCTATGATGCCTGCCATGTTCTTTGTGCATTTATAATTTTTTCCTTATAAATTTTTAGATCTTTCTCTAATATGATCTTGTATGTTCTATGCACATGAAGTACTTCCCTGATATTATGTTTGTTACTGCAAACTTAAAAAATATTAATCAATAGCTTAAAATCTTCACTCACATGCTTTTTCTCATCATCAAAACTTGGTTGTCCATGCATTTTCATCATCAAAATCAATCTAAGTATAATGGGTTTGGTTCAATAGTGCTCTCATGAAATTCTCACAAAACATGATTTTCTTTTTGAGTAATGCAAAAATGTGAAATGAGTGTATCCAACTTCTTCTCTATTCTCTCTTGCACTTTTCTTAGATCTCCCATTTCCTTTTTTTAATTTCTTCACTTCCAGTGATGACATTGCATATGCAGAGGATCAAGGAATATTAGCTTTGGGTTAAGCCCTAAGGGGTGATGAATATGTTTCTATAATGGGACTATCATTGTCAAGTCTCTCCTCTTTCTTGTATCTCCTCCTTCCCTTAGGAGGGTGCTGCATCTTGTTCTTCTTCCTCATCTTCACTCTTATTATCATTTTCCATTTTTCTTTTATTCTTCTCACCCATCTCTGCTAGATAATCAAATACTTGAATGCCCATTCTAGAGTTTCTCCTCTCCAATCCTTTTTGTGTATAGACACATGCAAGCATGATTCTTCAGGCATAAGAATTTTAAAATTCTCTAATATTCTTGTCAACCATACTTTGTAGGGCACTACATGGTCCGTTCTTTGGGACATGTATCCAAAATTAGTAAATAGAATTTTTTGGAGGTTGACTTTATGGTAAGTGTAGATTTTCCACAAAATTCTTGCCTCACTAGCAGTCACTTTCTCTATCCCTCCAAGCTTAGGCATGATCATATTTACCAATACTTTCCTAAGCATCCTAAGCTCTATGGTGAGATCCTTGGTTCTCATGTATGAATGGGCAGAAGTACCACAGAGCCATTGGATAAATTGTTGAAAATTTCTTCATTCTTTAGCCAATCTTCATCTTCATCTTCTGGCACATCCCAATATTTCACCTAGGTGTTTTTCAACAGATAATAAGTTTGTTCCAAATTGAATTTCAATTCCTTTCACCCTCGAAGCATAGGTGCTAGGTGTCCAATTGAAATATAATTCGAGGACTATTTCTCTGTAAATAGGTGCCTCATAATCTAACAGTTTAGTCCATCCTTGATAGTTTAACATGACACGAATATTAGATTTACAACTATCAAGAAAACCCAAATTAATCTTCTTTTGTATATGCACTAGTTTTCATAGCATTGATGTATAGAATTTGAACTTCTTATGTAAGTCTCAAGGTTAAACTTGGTAGTGGGGACCTTCCTTCCATCTACTGCTTTTAGAAGGGATTTCAAGTCAAATAGTTTTATCATTCCTTCATTTCTATCAACTTCCTCTTCCACTATTGTTTTACTAATAAACGCAAAAAATGAAGAAATACCTCGTGTCCTAGTGGTGTGAGCTTTGGATGTGGAAGTTTGGGAAGTGGAGACAACTTCTCTAGTCCTTGGCCTTTTCACCCCTCTTTGGGGTTTTGATTGCTGCTTTTGGTGCTATGGGAATGTTGGAAGTTTGAGAGAAAAGATAGAAATTTAGAGAAATGGCATTTTTAGAAGATCGGAAATCACACATGGGTCCAATTTTGGGTTGTAAGGGGTTAAAAATGGAAAAAGGTAATGAAAGCGTAGATGAATCGATGCATCGTATAAACCCTATTCACATCGCCAAACAGCTGTCATGCAGGCTCCTAGGGCTGCGGGTGCCTAAGGACCAAGTTGCTTCACTCTAAGAAGTGTATATATATTTGTAGAATTTTTTGATTGTCAAATGCTAATCTACTATACCCCTTTTTAATCACTTAATAGTTTTTCATTCAAACATGTATTAATTCAATCAATTTTGGCATATTGTTAGACAAATCAGTTAATATCACTAACATATCGATTCATATCTAATAAGCATATATCGTGCCAAATATACATCATGTGAATTTTTTGATTACATGATTTGAACTTAAGCATGCTCAAACATTTTTATAAACATCGTAGTCACATTAATGCATAAGATGGAATAATTCATTATATGAGCATAACTTTAAAGCATTGACTAAGGTTTAAGTTGTTATATTAATTGTTTCATTCTCTAGAGTTCAATCTTTAATGATGATTATAGAAGGTTTGAGATGGAATCGAATACCATTCCTGACCTAACTATGAAGTTTCCTAAATAGAACTTATGCCTTGGGACTGTAATTATATTGAAGATTAGTTAATTTCATTATTTCATAGACTACAAACCATTTAATAACTATATCAACTTTAAATATTTAGAATGATTTTGTTCAACACAATGAAGTCATATTCATTCAGATACAAAATAGTCAAAAATACATTTCAGGAACTTCAAGAATATATATGATAGTGAAATGCATATGTTCTTTGCATAAATTTGATATATATATATATATATATCAAGTTTAGCAAACTTATCTCCTTTATCACTCCTTTTCTCAATTTTTTGCAGTTTATCTCCTAATTGGTGGTGCTAATCTTAATTTCTCATTACTTCTTGGTTTTTCCTTAGCTTGAAGTTGTAGGCTAAGAAGATGATTTTGACTCTTCATTATTCTCCTTTTTCCATGTGCACATTTCAAGCTTTTCTTGCATACACTTAGATAATTCTTGCACTTTCTCTTCATTAGTAGATCCAAATAGATGTGAACTTATACTGCAGTTTAATCAGTGTAATTTTAATTTTAACACAGAGTAATATGCTTTCGCTCAGAGAAATAATATGTACTTCATTATTCTAAAAAAGTCATTCATTATTTAGGTTATTTACTTCTTATGTGAAATTTTTTTCCCTCTAATTTTTTTGTAAATGCAACATCCTGATTTTGTTAATTTCCTTCTGCATTAAATTAAATTTTTTAAGAGTTAAAGTAGATCCTTTAGATTACTACAAACCATGACAAACACTATTTTATTCATTACTAACATTGAATTCTTTAAACTAGCATATTTATGAATTACATCATGAAGATGAGAATTGACTTCTTTGAAAGCTTCGAATGTCCATATGCTAGATTGACCATTTTCATGCTAATGAATTTGAAGAATTTCATTCAAGTTGAGCACAATTAATCATCTTTATATCTTCTTATGATTGCATAGTATTTTAGATTTCTAATAAAATTATATGCCTCCTTGGCATACTTATCCTCAAAGCATGTTGGTTAAAATTTAAGAATTTATTTATCTAAAAATGAAACTACATTAGAAGCAAATGAATAAATATTCTAAATGCAAATTATGATAGAATATAAAGACATTTGAGTTTTAATATCATACCTACACTTACCTTGCTTCTTAATCTCTACTTTAAATATTTTCTTCATCTTCTTTCTTTAACTTATAGCTCTTTGATGACAAGGGATCATTTGTAATTTTGAAGGAAGAACACTTCTTCTTCTTCTTCTTCTTTTCCTTAATGTTGGTTCTCTTTTTCTTTTCTCGCCTTTCTTTTCAGCTTTCTCCTCTTTGACTTGCTCTAAATTTTTGCTTTCAATAGCAAGTCCTTCTTTGTAGATTTCTCTTTCTTCATTCTTTTCTTTTTCAGTTTCTACACATTATTTGCCAAATATTTTTTTGAATTTTAATCTCTTTTTGAGATTGCTCCCCCTCAATCTGTGATAGTTCTTTAATTTGCAATTCTTCTACTCCCACATATTCATTATCTTTCTTCTCTTCTTCTTATTTAGGAGTTTCTTCCTCATTATTTTTAATTCCTACACTCAAATCAATCTTAGCAATAGCATTAGTAACATTAGAGTGCAAATCAGCTTGCCCCTCAGAAATTGCCTTTAACTTGTTCAATAATTCTCTTCCACTTTTATAGGTTAAGACATTTTTGCATGTGGTGGGGCAAAGAGCATGAAGCAAGGCATTCATAGCCTTGACATTCTTTTGCCATGTTCTTTCTTCATCCTTAGTAATGCAAATAAAAATAATTTTTCATAGCTCAAGGTTATTGGCCATAAGATATACTTCCAACCTTTTCTTCCACTATGCATAGTTAGATCCATTAAAATGTGGAAGATGGGAGGTAGAAAGTCCTTCATTGATTTTAGAGGATGATTACATTGCTTTAGCCAAATGGATCACTATAATTAGTTATGTAGCTTGCTCTTATACCACTTGTTTTGTCCTATAGAGGTTGGCTTAACCCAAGAGGGGAACGGTGAATTGCCTTTACAAAAATTTCTCGCTTAACCCCTGATTAACTATTTTTCCTCTTTTTGTGCTTGTGTGCAATTTATGTTAAAATAAGTAACAAAATAACAAAATGTAAGAAAAAAGTAAAGTAATCACACACTGATAGCACACAATATTTTTTATAATGATTCAGACAATCATCCTTATTCCACTTTTTCAAGAGCAAGCTTTTTGTGCCTTGGGTTCCACTATCTCTTTATAGTGAAATTACAACTAATAAACCCGGCACTCTTCTAGACTCCAGCTCTAGTGGGCTTAATAAACTAACAAGTTGTTTGTGAGACACACTCCAATAAGCACATACTTGTTCTTCTTGATTCTAGCTTAAGGGGGCATAAACTTAGTACCATTATACTCTTATAAACTCTAGCTCTAAGGGGTGTAAACATTAGCAATCTTAATATGAGATACATAACAACAAACCAGGACTGCTCTTCTTAACTTTTGTCTCCAATACCAAGTTAAGGCTATAAACAAATATAAAAAGAAAAGTTTTATACTTTTCAGGAGTGTTCTTTGTAAGCTCTAGGGAAGACTTGATCTTGAGTGGGTCTTTGGGATGCAGAAGAATCTTCCCTTGAAGTTTATTGAAGAAGATCTTTGACGTAAAGTTGGAAGATGAAAGGTCTTCAATGAATGCGAGAAGATTTAAGTTCTTGGCCTTAGGGATGTAAAGAAGTTTCTTGAAGGTTAAAGCTTAATCCATACTTTCTCAACCCTTGAAACCTCCCACAATTTCTCCTTAAATAGATCCTCCAAACACAAGTTTGTTGGAGTTGATTTGGTTGGATGATGTGGCTTGGTAACATTCAAATTTTTGCAATTGAGTCATTCTTTAAACTTTATACAAACTGAAATAAAAGTTTTGGCACAACTAGAATGGCAGATACATTGCATCAAAAATTCATATTTTTTGAAGTCATTCATAGTTTCAGACCATTCGAATTAGTAACTTCGTACCGTTTGAAGTTATGCAAATTGATCATTTTGTGATAAACACTAGCTGGCTTCATCTCAAGTGCTTCACAATTTTTGAAATAAGTTTTTCACAATGTCTGAAGTAGCATGAAATATGTAGTTGCACATGAACTTCAGCTTCGTCTAAAATTGGTTTGACAACATCTAAAATAAAATTTCATCATGTTTGGGACTTAGAAAATTTTGAACTTAAATTTTACTTCATGTCCGAACCTGATTTTGCAACGTCTGAACTTGGTTCCACAATGTCCAAATTTAGTTTTGCATTATCCAAAGCTTTGTGTTATCCTTCATAAGCATAGTCTAAAGCTTTAATTATGTTCAAACTTGGGCATCTGATTGTTTTTACTTCAGCATGGTTTTTGCCACTACTGAAGTGACTTTGAAGCTCTTGTATGATGTCAGACATATCCTTCAACTAAAACTTGGTTTGGAAAACATGCATCATTGTAACAAGTACAAAAAGAGGAAAAACAACAATTGAACAACATGAAAAAATTTGGCATTTTGTTGAAATGAATCAAACAATTTCCATTTTGTTATTGATTATCCTAAATTGATTGCACTTGCTATGTACATAAGAAAAATTATATGTTCAAATCCTAGATCATGAGTGGTCATAATTACATCACTACAATTGGAGAGAACTCTTGATTAAAAGGAAAAGTACAATGTATCTTAGAGACCCAAAATAAAACACACTTCATCTCAAAATAAATGTTTGCTATCTTTGGGATCACCGAGTACATTGCGATGACTTAATATTTAGGATGTCACCTCAAGTCAATGGGCGAATAGGATAACATGACTCTAGGCTGGGTTGCTAAACATTGGGTCAACCTAAACAATAGTTATTTTGATCTGATTGGTTTATCCCTGGTGGAACTAAGGTTGGGTGATTTCTACTATTTAGACTATAAGAAAACATAAAGAAAGTAGGTGGTTTATGACCCGATTGGCATATCCCGGAAGGACTCAGGACAGGGTGATCTCTATTTTATTTAGGCCTGAAAGATACCAAAAGAAAATAGGTGACCTAGGTTTGGTTAAGCCTTCTCTCATTGCCCATGAAAAGCTTAAGAAGAGTGGGTCAGGTTAACTAGGTTTTGGTCAGCTTTTCTCATTGCCCATGAGAAGTTTAGGTAGAGTGGGCCAGGTTAACTGGGATTAGCTCTGCTCTCACAATTATCCATGAGAAGTTTAGGAAGAGTGGGCCAAGTTGATTGGATTTGACTATTTTGATGAATGATATCTGCTAAGGTTTGATTGGGTGAGTCATGACTTAGTGACCCAGTCCTAGACTTAGGCTTTAGGTGACTAAGTGAATAGTATTTGCTAAGGTTTGACTTGGTGAGTCATGACGCAGTGACCCAGTCTTGGACTTAGGCTTTTAAATGAGTTGATGAATGGTGTTTTCCAATATCCCGTGAAAAACCGAAAGTGGGCAATCTCTACCATTAACTTGTGAGAGATCGTAGAGTCAGGTTGCATGAATTAAGCCTAGTTACACTTTGAGTTAATTAAACCTAATCATGATTAATACTAATGATAGTGATTAGTGTTAATGATAACTCTTAATTAATTTAAGACAATGTCATTAATTTCCTGATTTATGGGGTAGTTACATGGTTTAATCAGTGTTTAAACAGATTTTAATGTGTTTAAAATATCTAATCCAATATTATCCTATTGTTCACTAGCCATATGGGACCCACCATTACCATAACATGGGTGACACCCATATGTGTACCATGGTGGGGCCATGGCAGAGTGTTTTTAGGCACTAGAGAAATTACCAGTGGCCAAAGGCCATTATTGTCAAGTGAGGCACCTACCTCTTGAAGACTCCACAAGCTCCTCCACCAAATTCTCTATCTCCCTCTTTTAAGAAGAGGAAGGGTTATTTATAAGCTTGAGGTCCTCTGGGGGAAGTTTAAGAATATCAGCTTCAAAATTGGGGAATTTTGGGCATGCTAGCTTCACCATTGGGTCATTTTGAAAAATTCTCAAAAATGAGCGTAGCTTCACCATTTGGGATACTTTGGGAATTCTTGGAAAATGGGCTCAGCTTCATCATTTGGGCAATTTGGGAATTCCAGCTTCACCATTGGGGCATTTTAGGCATGCCAACTTCACCATTGGGGCATTTTGGAAATCTAAGTTTTGCTTAGACTTTAATTAATGTAATTTCCATGGAATGGAAACTATACATTTATCACCCCAAAATGATGCAGGTTTTCTTCTCCCCATGTAACGCACCTCCTCCCTGGAGCACTACTAGTAGTAAATTCAGAGAAAATTCCAATAGAGTCTCCCCTGATTTACTACCGTTATCCTATATACAACATGCTAAACCACAATAAATATATAATAAATATGCAAATATAATATGGCCACCTCCAGGCCCTACTATTTTCTACACAAATTATATAACTGCCGCCTCCAAAACACACATC
>JAYJMB010026240.1:0-32897 GCA_036873735.1 Pouteria campechiana
GCCTTTGACTCTGTGGGTATGATGAGTCATCTCCACCAATGCCACCACCACCCTCACCACCACTATCATCATCATCACCACCACCACCAGTATTATCGTCGTCACTCTTTATTCTTGACGACGAAGAAGTACTCGACACTTGCTGAGACATCTGTGAGGCTCCCTTAGCAGTCGACTCAGTCTGAGATCTAGATAATGGATCAAATGCCTCTTCTAAGGTCCACTATCAATTTAGCACCCTTTTTACATCCATACCCTGTGCACTGGCTTCTTGGACAATAGCTTCTTCTGACTCTTCATTTTGTCCATCTAGATCTTCTGATCGCAGCCATTCATACAATGGATCTTCCCTGGTATCATCTTCTTCCATATGTGCATGTTGCCCAATCATCATCAAATCTAGAGGGTCATCGGGCTCCTTATTTTCTTCTCACAATATCCTCTCTCGTAACCTCATATTATAATGACAAAAAACAAGCTTCTCGAGCTTTTCATACCCTAGTCTATTTCTTCTCTGGGTATGGATGAGGGAGAATGTACTCCAATTTCGCTCACATGATATATAAGTTCCACCATTGGCCTATAATCAATTCAAAATTATGTATTAGTATTTGTAAATAATACATAAATACGCAAGTATAAAATGTCATGAGGTTTGAAAATAATTACATACAGGGTAATCCTCGTAACCATGATTGAATGACCACTGCCTTTCGAAACATCCCCCGCTCTTCGTAGAAAGCCATCAATTGTTGGAACATTTAAAAGGATTAATCTTTTTTATTTATCACACTAAATAAGATAATGAAGTATACTCGGTGAAATCATAAGTAATTTACCTCGGTCCCAAAGTCACCCATATTTGGGTAATCGGGAAATAACTTCTCAAAGACTTGAAACACCGCCCCATTAAATTTCATATTCGCCCCAAGACCATGCTCATAGTGGTATTTTGAGTTCAAGAAATACGCTGCAATAATAAGATTGCAATTCAGATATAAGAGAAGAAGATACATAAGAAAAGACTACAATAATAAGATTGCAATTCATATGACAAAACTCACCAGTTGCATATAATGGATGATGAAGCATGTTTTTTCAGCAATCTTCTATGATGTTGATCACCCATTGCCCGCCTCTCATATTTTTTTGCATGGACTTCTTCATAAATTTAAATGCCTCATACAAAGAGCCCATATTTGGATAAGTCTCATTATCAACCACCCTCAAGACTCTATATATGGGTTATAGAATACACAACACCAATCGTACTTTATCCCAAAAGGAAGCCGTTATAACGATCCTCTCTACCTCCATGCCTTTCCTAGTGTGTGCATATCTTGAATCGTGCCACACATCAGTGTTGAATGCTGTATTGAGCGCTTGCTTGGCATTCCATAGACTATCCAGTGCAATAAAATTCGTGGCAAATTGAGTCTTGCCTGAACGTACAATCTCTCTCCTATAATCAGATGCCTCATAAAAAAGTGTCTTCACTCAAGTGTGGTTGTAGATGAATTTGGTAATCTGTCGACCCTTCTCTATCACATTATGAACACTTGGTCGTCGACCAATATCTTCCAAGATGAGATCAATATAGTGCGCTGCACAAGAAGTCTAATACAAAAATAATTTTTTCTCTAGATTTTTCCCAGTCTTCTTAAACGTAGATCCATTATTTGTGATAATTTGTACCACATGAAGACTTGAGCCTAGGGCTTCAATCTGCTTCTCAATAATCTCTTGAATATAAGCTGCGTCCTTAATATGCTTAGATGCATCCATAGACTTATAGAATATCGTAGTGCCTTTGTAATACAACATGAAGTTGATAATGCTGAGCTTTGTGGGGCCAGTCCACTTATCACACATCGCAGACAACCCATATGTTTCCCATGTATGAGTCATAGATTTCATCCAGTTCTTCATTTCTTGATCCTCCTGATCAAGATATGTTCCCCCAATCTGGTACGCTAAAGGAGGCTAGACACTTTCTCTTTCCATCTGTGCAACATGGATCATATTCATGAAAGGTACAATATCTGCCAAGTATAGATGAACGGCACTATAAATAAAGAATCTAGAGACATGAGTTCCAAGAATCTTTACATTGTCTCTACCTTTCTTATAGATATGAGTCATCTTCTTTTGCAACCCACCAGCCTATTCATATAACTTTGGTTGCGATCCCCTCATTGATGATGTAAGGCTCAAGAACTTCTTTAGTCCTCCTTTCTGGCTCCTTCCTTCATCCAATCTCCCTTGCTTGCTTCCCCCACCAGCTTCTCTTGTAGAACTATGGAAACTAAGTCTACCCTTCTCCAACCTAATAGACTCCTCTCTAGCCCATTGCTCTGCCCTGCTAGCCTTCATAGTCTGCCTCATCTGCTCCCCCTCATCTCCATCATCATCATCATCATCATCAACATCAACATCATAACTACCTAATTCCGCTGCAATTTTCTTCTCCTTCTGTTGTCGAGCTCTTTTAGAAGTAGCACCCGACTGAATAGCCTCCTTCATAAGTGCTTAACCTCCTTAGTTACGTTAGGACAATTCCTAACATTTGGACTACTCCAAGCCAAGTGTTGCCTCATTCTTGTGATCTCCTCCGACTTCATAACTTGTTTGCAGTAATTAGATTAAGCTCCAAATAGGTCGCTTGGAACTGGCTTCCCATGTTTCCATGCAATATCATTAGACTTGGTCTTGGTTTTACTCCTCATACCACTTCTATCTTTTGACATCTTCGAATTTCAACCTGAAACATATCAAATCAAAACAACACAACATCCACACAATACAATATCAACATCTTTAAGACTTGAACACTCTTGAATATGCAAATCTTCATGATGTATGCATTAAACAATGTCTAACACGGACCCTAGACATTCATAATCAATCAAGAAACATATTTACAAATTATAGGAAAAATATTTTATTTTTTACAATTATTTAAAAATCTGTGATAAACAAAAAATTATCACAGATATTTTTCTGGTTATATTCATAATGCAATGATACTATGTGTGAATTAACACAACATATATAAATTTATTTTTTATTTTTTAATAAAAATTATAATTATTATTGAAAATTAAAATTTTAAAAATAAAAAATCTGTTTACGTATGTTCCATAAAAATTATTGCTTAAAATAGCTAGGTCTAGAGTTTTTATCATGATCCAAAGATTCCAAACATTGTTTTTTTAAAGAAATAAGATTTTAGGCTTTTCCCCCAAAATTCGTAATTTAAGAAAAAAATTTTTTTTTACTGAAAATCACTTGATTCAATAGATCTAACATCTAATCTGTGTTTTTATGCATAAACATTAATTAATTTGAGATGAATCAAACGATTTGGGGATTTTCCCCAAATCTCGTGTTCTTCCCTAATTTGCCCAAATCTGACAGATTTTGTTAAATCAATACTTTAATACATAAAACATTGCAAACATATGATTTCTAACCAAAAAAATAACAAAAACAAGTGAAAAATCAAACTTTCATACCTTTACAGTGTTGGGACGTTCGGATAGAAAAACTGGATTTAGATCTTCAAAATGCAGGTTTTCGAACACTTAATCAGAAAAGGACTTTTCGATTTTGCTCATATATGATGGGAATGAGCATTTAGAAGAAAGAAAATGAGGTTTGGGTGGGTTTTTGGGGAAAACAGCCTCCGTATGGGGGGAGCTTCCAGTTTATATCGATATTATCGATAAATTCATCCAATTTATCGGCAATTTATCAACATTTTACCGATAATATCGATATTATTGGTAATTTATCGATAAATACGGGAAAATGATGATAATTTCATTTTAATTAGGATTTTTTTATTGTTAGACCTTAAGAATGATATTATCAATATCGTCGATAATATCGATAATCTATTCACTGGTTTGAACATGGGATGCTACTCATCCCACTCAAACCACTTATTTTTATCGAACCCAAAATTAACAGAAAGCTAATATAAAAACACTCCTTTCTATTTGGTTCTTTTCTGCTAATATCTTCTGTCATTTTGTGCATGCATGACTAAACACATTCTTGGTGTGACACAGGAGCTTGAAGATGGAAGCACTCTTCTTCGTTTGGCACACCTATATGAGGTCTTACTTTCTCTTTCTTTTCTTACCTGCACCCAGCAAACTGTTAGAAGCTGCGGTTTCATCTGCCATTTGTTCCCAATTTTGAATTTACTCATTCCAATTTAGTTTTGCTTACCACCCCACAAAAGGTGTTTTGCTTACTTTGTATCTCTTTCTCCTGATCTATATTTGGCTGATTGCATTTGACTGTGAAAGATGGATGAGGACAAGGATCTTTCAGTGATGGCAAATGTGGATTTGCAGCAGGTCTTCCCAGGCAAGAAGGTAAAGGAATGATGCATTTATGTTACCTTGGAGGCATAAATGACAGACTTGGCATGGCAACATACGAAAAGCTCACTGCTAACATAGCATTAAATTTGAAACAAGCATTTGATGTTGGCCATCAAGGCACTTCAGATGATGTCTGACATTTATAAAAGGCATGAGCAGTATCAGGCAGCCTAAGATCGCACATTCTGAATTCAAAACACACGCCGACACACATCTACTGGGTGTCTGCATGGGTTCCTTCTTCCTTTATTTCTGTCTTTTTCTCAGCTATCATGGTTGCTCAATTTTGCTTCAGATCATCAAAGTAACAGAGATGAGCTTATCTGCTAATCAAGAGAGGTCAGAAATGGAAAGAAAGAGACTGGTTTGGAAAGTGGAAGGCCTGCAGGAGGAATCCAGCATGAGAGGTGGACCTGTTGATCCAACGAAGCTGGTTGTGGAGCTCGGTCCCATGGAAATCCGCACATTCGTTATAGTCTTCGATCACGTTCCATTCATCGAGATACTCAACCCCTGACAGGTATCAAAATGAGACAAGATGCTATCATGGGATTTAGCATCAAATGCACTCTGCAAGTGCTCCACTTGTACAACCACTGTATTGTAATAAGAGCTGGAAGATTGTCTTGATGAGGTTCAATCCTGCGAAGAAAACCGCAATTTATTCTCCCCATGGGATTGAATAATAGCGTTGTAAGTGTAGCAAACCCAGTTGCATTTCCCATATGCTCTAAAATAAAACGGCAGTAATTCATTTTGGACTCGAAAAATGATGCAAGCATCAGCAACATCACCACCAACTGTTGATTCAACAGGATTTTGCAGTTTACAAAACGGACCATATATATTGGGTGTGGTTGGATAGTTTTAAAAGATGGGGAATATAAAAGGATTGTGTAAAAGAAATAGAAAGTTTTAACGGGCAAAATAGGGAGCTTATATTAGCTATAACTTGAATAAAGACAATAAATTTATCTTGTTTGAATCATAGAGGACAGAGTGCATATAGAAATAGAGAGAGCTTCTATCTTAGGTGTGCATACCCGGACAATCATAATTATACAAGGTTTCCTGCGTAGATAAGAATTCGAAGTGATTATCCGTCCAGTATTCCCTTTGTAGAATGGTTCCGGTTTAGGATTAGGGTGTTTCGGAACCGTGATGTAGTTAGTTGGCCATTGTATTTATCCTGTGTGTTATAGTTCTATAGCATTATTATGAAAAGTTAGGAAAGATTTTGGAGGCAGATAAATACCACAAATGAAGAAAGTAAACGACTTTTACGTGATGCCTCAGAATACATCCTAACGCTAAGTTTTCCTAAGTAGCCAATCAAACGGTAAGATCATGAGTTAAAACATTCCAAACGTGAATTTTAATGATTTTAGTTTCATTGAAATAGGAAACAACGTCAACCATGAAGCCAATATCAGTTTAAAGTCAATACAAAATAAAATAAATATATCTTTGTGAGAAATATAGGTCGAAATTTACACTTATTGATAAGAAAAAAAATAGATGATAATTAAACAATATAATTATTGGTATAGGCATAACATTTTTTTCATAGCCAAAGCTTTTATTTTCATCCAACACCAGTCCTAAAAATTATAATTATTGGCATGGGAATTTTGAGTCATTGGATTTAAAGCGCCGCACGAGACAAGCAAATCCCCGCACCGCTTGAAACAGGCCCCTGTGATTCAGGAGTCGACGGACAGCGTCAGCCACGTGGCTCTTCTTTGCCACGTGTCAGCCAGGAGACCCGAAACCAGCCACAACCTCGGATTATAAATACTCTGCAGAGTCTGCATCACAATACGCACGCAACCAACTGGACGGTCCACATAAAAGGTTGATTAAATATTTTCCAGCCGGAGGTGGGGGTAGCTGCAATCTAATTTCAAATTTGTAACATATGTGGAATTTTACGAATCAGTTGGTTTTGTTTGTTGGTCATCCAAATAAGCTCGCAATTCCGTAGCGCCAGCACATCTAGCAACGAGCAATCCGGAGCATCCAAAAAAAAGTTCATCGCTTTTATCTCGCTTCACGATGCATCTCGTCGTTCTATTTGAAAATTGGGGTCCTCGTAATATCTAAATAGCAGTCTAAGACGTCGAATAAGCAGGCTTAACCACAAATAACAAAAAATATAATAATTTAAAATTTGTAATTCTTTAAAGCACATTCAAGAAACTAAATAAATTAGAATTCTATAGGTCCAATTAATCTATAGGAATCGACGTATAGCATCACGAATAGTTAGTCCTATTGGTAAAATTTTGGATTAATATGCTTAAAAATGAATTATGTTGGGGTGCGGTATGTGGGGAAGCGCGTATCATGTGGACTCGCGGGAGGAGCAGAAAAGAGCATATTCCCTCCCCCCCAAAAACCGCTACAAATGCTTCTTCCCATTGATTCTTTCCTTTACAAAGCGCCCTCAGCTCCTGCAGCGAAAACGCCTTTCCATCGGTTGTATCATACTTTCATGTCCATCTTGCCTCCTGACGCCAAAAGATCCCAACCGTCGCGTCTCGCTCTCTGTACAAACCCGAGCTCCGACAATGGCCTTATTCGCCCCCTTCAATCCCTCCACTCTCCTGTTGGCTCCCGTTTCACCGACGCCGCCGCAGCTGGTGTCGTTGGATCGCAGCAGATCCCGACACCCGAGCCCCTCTCGACTGGGAATTCAGGTGAGATGGTGGTTTTTTCTTTTCTCCATTCTTTCAATTTCTGAATTCCGTGTTCTAAACCCTAGATGCAAGGGCCCATTGCCGGGTTGTTAGAGTGTATGCAGGGGTGCTTTTGTCTTTGGGGTTATTCGCTGGTTAGTTTGGGTGTCGAATTTGATGCAATCTCAATTTGGTTTTATTTGTTTGGTATTCGTACCCATCTTTTTTGACAAATATGCCTTTTTTCTGCATATAGTGTCGAATTTGTCCCATTTTCTACTGATCTGGCCAAATTCAGAAACTAACTATGCATCTAACTAAGGATGTGCGCATCAGTTCTGCTCTGTGAGCGCTGTGTATGATGGAATTCGACAACCTGTAGGTGCAGTGCATGAGGCTGAGATCTTAATCATGCATCAGGTGGGCGCTCCTGTGGATCAAGATTTTTGGCAAGTGGTTTTGGTGGGATGTTGGCAGTAGTAGTGGGAATGAGAATTGGAAGCGAGAATGGCACTTATGTTGGACAGATGGATTAGATAGCCAGCATAATTTGGCGTGGTGTAGTTGCTTCAGTCTTGTTAGCTAAATGAGCACAGGTAAAAATGCATATTCAAGGTTGTTGGTAATAGAGGACCCCAAGGAAGCCATATATACGCTTTTATAACAGAGATTGTCTTTGAGGACAATTCATGTTAACTAGCACCATTGTGCTGAGTAACAGGATTTGTTTGCGATTGATTGAAGTCATGGCTAAATATCTTTAGGATGCTTTTGCCAAAGTGGATTTTATAAACGACAAAGTATCCATATTAGTTTTTCATGATTGGGTTTATTTGTGTGGAAGTCCCACTGCAGAATACTTGGAAGCTGGAACGGATCTCATGACTTTGGTTTGTGTTGACGGCTGCTTTTATGCACAGAATGCTTTCCAGTTAAAGCCCACAGGAAATCAACATTTTAATTTCTACACAGGTTCCAAAAAGCAAGAGAAATCCCAAATTAATTTACTCTTGACATTTGATGGTTCCAGCAATAGTCCAACTTATGCATCTACTTAGATAGTGGCAGGGATGAACCAAAATACATTCTACTTCTACTTGATCATTCCTAAGAATCCAAAATCTAATGATTCCATTGAAATTTGAAAATGTTCACTTTTGAGTGTTGTTAATCAGATATTACACGACTCCATATTAGTTTTCTTAAAGCATTAGTTTCTCTTCTCCAATCAAGAATTCCCATGCTATAGCTTGTTGAGGCCCACCCTGAGGATTTATGAAGACAAAGAAGAGCTACGAATCCTCAGCCATCTCAAGGAGTAATAAAACAAATGACATGGTGCAGTGTATATATTGTCAAAGAAAGTGCCAAGGGGAAAAGGAAAATCTTCTGTGGAATTTGATCAGATAAAGATTCATAAAGAATTGTTCTATTCTGTTCAATTGCATTTAGGTTTTTTGCATTTTTTATGCGAAAAGTTGATTTCTGAACTTGTTGTAGCATATCGTGCTTATTTTGGTAGAAGACTCAAAATTTAATATTTTGCTAATTTTCTTGCTAGGTTCAATGGCTACATCTTCATCAGATTCTTGTGGGTCTTCCAAGAAAGTAAGTTGCTACAGCCTTTTTTTTGTATTTTTCTTTTTCTTCTTCTTGGTAAGACCAACTAAAAATGTGGAAGGGAAAATATAACCTGTAATCTTATCAAGGGAAAGCCATGAATTATGACTTTTTCATTGTTTCATTTTGACTCCGCTAACTAGCATCGATGGATCCCCATGTGGTTTTCTCAGCTGTCTTCTCCACTACCTGTCTGAAAATGGTGACTCTAGACTCTCTACTTTAGAACTCGATTTAAAGGAGAATTTATGTTTATAAATTTTGGGAAAAGGCTGGAAATGACAGTTTTTCATGGTTGTTATGTTCACTTTGAAGAGTTCTGTAATGCCTACCGAAGAATTCTTCTAGCCTTTCCTACTCATTCAGCTTCTTTCAACAACATGAAAGCATTTTCAAGGAAGCAAGCAGATTAAGACAGGAAAGAAGGGAGGAGATGTTTTGGTGTCCTGAGTCTTTGATCGGGTAGTTGTGGTTTCCTCCAGTGTTAGTTTTTGGTCCTGGTAGCTCTAACTCCTTTCGTGAAAGGATTGGGTTCATACTTGGCATAATAGATTTTATAAGACATTTATTATCATTATCAAAATTCCAAAGGGTACCAAAATCAACCAATTTGTGATGGGAAGACTAGATCCAATCATATGTTTGAATAAAGAGGCTGTTTTCTATACTAGCCTGATCAGATTGGCTAAGAATGCTGTGTATTTATGGCTCTTGTGTACCGTTATAACCCTGTCATTGGATAAATACACCAGGTTACTGGTATTTGTACTTTCTTAAATATAGATATGGGTATGGCATATTAGTTACCATGTCTGATTCTGCTTTGGGAACACTGGTTCTCTTCAGGTAAAATTTCAAGCATGGATTATGTTTGGCATCATGGCCAAGTCCACAGAAGCCTAATTGGCCTCCTACTACCATGAAGCTATGTCAAAGAGGGAATGAAATAGTTCGGCAATGTTCTAAAAAGACCAAGAAATGTTACTGTTAGGAGTGAGCCCTCTCTAATTGAAGCCTTTAGAAAGGGAAGTGTGATCTCATCAAAACCCATTGGCATAGACAAAATCTTCCATTTCCTTGTCTTCTGGGCTGCTGGTTTTAATTGGAATTCCAATCCAACGTCCATTTCCCTTCACGATATCATAATTCTTATTTGTTTAAGATGTATTAATCTGGTAAATCCCAAGTAGCTATTTGAAAGCTGGCAATAGAAACTACTTAGATGTGGTTTGACAATGGTCCTTTGTCCTAATTGCATTACCTGGGAGGAAAAAAAGGGAGGAAAACTAAAGAAAGCTGAAAGTTAAAAAAACCCCTTTTGATTGGTTGTTGAGAGACCTTAATGTGGGTGGCGACTACTGATCTGCTGCACGGTTTTTCCTTTGAATCAACTAAACTTCCAATTCATTGCAAGCCCTTTGCATTCCATCCTGTTGCTTTTTTATTATGCTTGAGTCGTGGTTTTTAGTATATTATTTGATCTTGACTTGAAATCTATGTAATTTAGGCCCATTTTCATGGAATGCAATTGTTGCCAGGTGACTGATGTGAGGACCAAGGAAACTAAGAAAGGCTCACATGGCCACAACATTGGAAACTCATCACAGAAGAACTCTGCAGGTCAAGGAGGGTTGTCTTCCCAGTTAAGATCTGATCAATTTCGATCCACTCAACGCAATGGGAAGCTTGCTGCATTTGTCAATTCTTCATATGTTGACCAATTGGCCACAGGTTCTGTTAGTCCTCAGAACACTGCAGCACATTCAGTGGCAAGGAAAAGCCAGATGATGAATGGAAATCACTTGCTGAATTTTCATTATGATCCTATCCAACGTCAACGTTCTCATCCTCAAACAAGGACACCACCTCCTAGGAAGCCAAGGAAGGCAAGGCCTTACAATAAAGATCTGTTCTTACAAGCAAACTTTAAATTTGTTGTACTAGATTCCGGCAACTATGCAGCTGTGTCTATGGATCCAGATAAGATGTTGCAGTGGGAGGATGTTATTTGCGTAAGGTACTCTGCCCCATTTCCAGTACAATGCCCAATTTGCTTGGAAAGCACATTATGCCCACAAATTACCTCATGCGGTCATATATTTTGCTTCCCTTGCATTTTACGTTACTTGTTGATGGGTGAAGAGGATCATAAAGGTGACTGCTGGAAAAAATGCCCCCTTTGTTTTATGATGATATCATCTAAGGATTTATACACAGTCCATATTGACTATGTGAAGCAGTATAATGTTGGTGATCAGATAAATTTTACACTTCTGTCTCGACAGAAAGATTCATTGATACCCTATCAGAAAGATCAACAGGAGACAGATTTTATCCCGGATGGCAGTGATGGTCTGTCAGATGCCTTTTCTAAATTCCATCTGACATCAGATGTTGAACTATCAGTACGGGAAGCTAAAATGGAGCTCAATGATTGGCTAACTAAAGCCGAGTCTGGGCTGGTGGATGATTTAGAACAGCTTCCGTATGTTTGTGCAGCATTAGAGCAATTAGAACAGAGGCAAAAATGTTGGGTTGAGCACCAGTCTATCAGTGTTAGTCCGCCTTCAAGAAATTGCACTATGAATGGGAGTCCACCCTCAAGAAATTGCACAATGAATGGGAGTCCAGCCTCAAGAAATTGCACAATGAATGGGAGTACTGCTGCTCTCAGTGTCTGTAAATACAACTCGAGTAAGACAGAATCTCATGCAAATGCTGATGACGCGCATTCTGAAGCATGTGAACCTGCACATGATTCATTGTGCACAGATTGCAGCTATGAATCAAATGGGAATGGTCCATCTGTAAACAAGTTAAGTGTGGATGATTCTGTTGTTCTCCCTGCTTATGCTTCTGAATCCACAGAGAGTCCTGAAAAATTGTCATCTTCATATGATGAAGACAAAAGTCTGCAAAGGCGTTTAGATGGTTGCAAAGATGTTAAGGAGCGGGACTTCTACATTTTCTACCAGGTACCATCTATTGTTTTGATTTTGCAGCTATCCTGCTTAATGTAGATTGAAACAGTTTTGAATAAGAATGTCTTTGAATAATGTTCATTTTGGCAGATGGTCATGCTAGCAGTTGTATTTATCCATTTTTGCACATGCATCCAACTAGGGAGATTTTCAGCCAGTGGGCAACAGAAAATGTGGCTTTGGATTAATGAACCTCATATCATACTTGGCAAACTTAAATACCTACTTTGGTCAAAGATCATTAGGTCTTTTTTAAGAAACTTTCATTATTTAAACCTGCCTGAGGCTTCTACAGTTTCTTATGCGTTATTTACATTTGGTGAAGGCGAATGATGGCCAGCACCTTATCCTTCATCCCTTGAACATGAAGTGTCTTCTTCAACATTATGGTAGCCATGATTCACTTCCTTCTAGGTATGTTGAGATCAACTAACACCTCTGCATATATATATATATATATTTATATATATATGTTATCTAGTTTCATTAAGAAACAGATGAATTTAAATTGTCATTTGGGTTATAAATTTGCATTTTTACACAAAGGCATGTAAAATACCTGGATGTTTTTGCACTATGGTTCCCGGCTTTGATGACCTTAGTAACTCTTCGTATCTGCTTCCAAAGTGTAAGTTAGACTTTCGGCTTGTCAAACTAAAAGAAGTTGAATGCTAATTGCAGAATTGGTGGAAGAATTTTACAACTGGAGACCATAACTCAGTCTGAAGCCATGAGGAGGCGCTATCGTTACTTAAGTCATTTTTCCCTAACTACTACATTTCAGGTACCCAGCCACTTTTGAATGGTTGATAGTTTCATTAGTTGCACTTGTATCATGTGTACTCATTGTTTATCATTGTATATTTTGCAGCTTTGTGAAATTGATCTGAGCCGCATCTTGCCGTCAGATGCTTTGTTGCCATTCATGGATGAGATCAAGAAGCGTGAAAAGCAGCGGAAGAGAGTTGCAAAGAAGGTATTAACATTTCTTGACCAATTGTGCATTTGAGTTATTTGTGAGGTTCATGCTTTTTCTTTTTCTTTTTTTAATTCTTTTTTATATTTCATTACTTTTGCTATGCATGGTTCAACAAAATGTAGTTTAATAATCAATGCATGAACCTAGATTATTTTAGCAGCAAGAGTACATTTGTTCTACAAAGAAAAAATGAATGAATTGTTTTCTTTTTTGTTTGTGTGTTTTCTACTTTTCATCAGTGAATGATTCTTCATTTTACTTATGTTTTGGCAACTATGTCATGATAGGTACCTGCTGATATCTCCTTTAGTTTATCATTTTTTGTTGGGAAACTTGTATTCACCCACAGTAGTTGCTGTCTAGGTGTTCGCAAGAAGTTTGTGACATCTTGTGGTCCTGGATCCTGAGTATATACATGCAGCAATCTATGAGGAAATTAGTGAATTTTGCCTAGATCTGCTTTTTGGCCACAGAAATCGCCAGTTTGAATGTCTATTTCCCTTTTTGTTTGTGTTCAAAACACATGTAATTCTTTGAGTGCAAAATCAAGGGCTCCTTTGCTTTGCTCTTACTTACTCCTGTTTACCTGAATTTAATCAGATACTCAGGTGGAAGAGGTAAACAGTCTCGGGTGCAATCCAAAATAAATAACCATCCTAATGCTATAACTTCATCCATCTGTCGAGTGTTTGGATTTATTTTAACATAAATGGAAGAAAAGTTACTGATAATTTTTCTGCTTCTTGTGTTGCTGTTCCTGTTTGGATTCTGTTGGTTCCTCAAATTTTATAATATCTTCTTGGCTCATTTTCTCAAAATCTATAAAAGTGCATTTCTCTTAAAGTAGCATTTCAGCAACTTCTGCTACTACTTTTTCCCCTCCAGGAAAATGAAGAGAAAGCAAAGGTGGAAGCTGCTGCCTTGCAGGCAAGACCAATTCCATATGATTTTAGACACACTGCATACAATGAAACTACTTTCTCCATTGATGATTTTGAAGGTAAAATTTTCAATGGCTGAAATTTAGAATTTGTTGATACATCTTGATAGAGTAACTGGCTTCAATTTTTTGTGCTAGGCATGCTTGTGGTTCTTTTGCTGAGAATATCATTTAATTGATTGATAATGATTTTTGTTTTCCTTTTTTCTATATAAAAGCTTTAGGAACTTCAACAGTGCCATCATCCACAAGCCCTCCAGTTACTGGGGAAAGGAAGCGGTTCTCAGAAGTGACTCGGCTAGGGTTTGCTGCTGCCCATGATTCTCCTTCTTTGAAAATCGATGAACCAGCTTGTGACACTCCAAGCAACAGGGAAGCAAGTAGTGAATCGTCTAGCCTGACTGGTAAGTTCTACCAGCACATATCCAACCTCCTTTTTACTCATGGATGTTTACTAAAATAGAAAACATCGTCAGGATTCTGGGCTATGAGATCCAAATATTTCATTGCACCAATTTACCAATTTGCTCACTTGGATAATAATGTATGAAATAGATGCCTAGGAAATTTTCTAGCTATTTGTTCACTATGCTAGTTGGTGCCAGGATATCTCAAAATTGAGATGATCTGTCTCATAGCCTAAAGCCACGAAGGTTAAGGGTATGGTTGGGGTCAGGAAATTACGAATTTTTGAAAAAGGAAAAACAAAGGGTTGTTGGGATGGTTTTTTCAGATGAAGAAAAAACTTGGGGATTATATGGCTGGTACTGCAACCAACTAATCATCCGGCTGCAGTTTTTGGTCTTGCATAGGTCTCAATGCTGCCTCACTTGTTTAAGGCATCTTTTGTCTGTGATGATATGCCCAGAAAGCTTGGCAAGACGGTGAGGGAGAGCATCTCATCAGGTGCAACCATACATGCGTCTCTGATGATTGGTGAACTTAGCTTGGATGTTTCGAGGGTTTTATGTATGATGCACCTGATGAATTATAATGTTTTCCAAGCAAGGACATTTATATGAAGGTCATTGTAGCTGTACGTGTTCCTTCACATGCTGGCCCACCTTCCTTGCCAGTTTGTCTTTGTTCTGATGGTCCTCTAATGTACTTGCCCCCCCATGTGGACCACCCATAGATGAAAAGCAGGTTCTCTTGTTGCTGCTTATTATAGCAAAATGCTAATAATAGCCTATGCCTATCATTTTTGCTTGAAGGTGCTAGGCCCACCACGATGGCCACCCTGTCATTTGCGGACATCATATCCACGCCAGCCCAATCTACGGGGGGACAAGAGCCTGCAAAAATGAGTGGCTTAGGAAAAAGAGGTAAGAAACCAAGCAGGGTACTCCTTTCTACAGCTGGTGGTCGGCGCTACTGAAGCAATGGAGCTCCTCCTTGTGATGGGAGTGCAGACTGGGGGATCTGTACATGGGCAGTAGTACTGTATATTAGAATCTGCAAAGGCAATTAATAAAAATTGGGAGTGAAGCGCGGATGATTTTGCTTTCCTTTTGCACTAGGAGAAGGCTTTGTTTTCCTATGAGGATGCATGCATATTTCTTTCGAAGGAATGGTTTGGCTTGTGCCATTGATGCAATCTAGGCAATTATCTCGTTTTCAGAATCTTCTGCCTCGTGAGTTTCAGTGAGAGGATGATCCTTCCATTGCACTTTTCTCCTACTGCACAAAAGTCGTCCTGTTACCTGGGTCTCTGTCTGACTATTTTACGTTGGCCTTGTTGTTGTTAGATTTGCGAATGTTAGATGGAAAAAAAATGTGTGGTTACCTCTTTTGACTGAACAGGCATGCGATCAATTTTGGTCTGACCAGTTGTGGCCCTATGGTCGGTTGAAACCAATTAAAAAGGTATTTTATATAGAAGTTTGGTAGGAAAAAAAAAAATACAATATCAGCACTGGGGAATTGAATTGTGGATCTTAACCTGAAGTATGTTTGTTTAGCATTTCGCAACTTTTAATTGACTTGTATCAGTAAATAAAATTTCAAATTAAACTAGCCCGCTGGCAATCTAGTAAAGCCAAGGATTGAACCAAAAAGAGTGAGTAAAATTGAGAGTTAGTTGCTGTTGGCAAAATAGTTAGCGGTAAGGTCAATAGTGATTGAATTGTGCACAAATGTTGCAAACGTGAGAATTGTTCAAAGCGGAGGCTGTCCTCGAGTATATATAGATAGATAGATAGATATGTATGTATGTATTTTCCTACTCTTTAATAATTATAAGAACTCTTAACCTTTTTTATAATATTGTTACGTATACACACTTTTTGAACGGGGAAATAATCCAAAGAAGGGTTACTTTGAAATTTCAAAGGCATTCCTCAATTTTGAAGTCAATCTAAGGTAATTAAATAAAATTCAATCCCACCATCATTCTTTACATTATCACTTCAGTTAATATATATGGAATCATTTTGATTAGAAGCCTATGTGAGCAACACCATTTGAAAATATATAAAATTATATACAAAATACAAAATTTACTTACATCAATCTATGCATATATTGAAATGTTATAAAACTTTGCCGAATCATTAATCCAAATAAGATTAAGGTTTTTAAAGGTATGGATGCATGATTATATCCTCATGGTTTTTGCAAAATAAAATAAAATAAAAATTGAATAACTGATATTAGCTCTCAAATGGTACTAATTTTAGGTTCATTTCATTGTTTTATTTAGATAATCTTTGAGTTACTAAATAAATAAGTTGTATTTAGTAAGATGGAGATTTTCTTTAATTATTCATAATAGTACAAATGGAAAGTTTTCTTTAAATTTCAAAGGAACAGATCCTTTCAACCATTTTTCCTTCTGTCTTCTTAATGTATCTTCGTCCAAAAAAAGCAGATGAGAAATTGAAAAATTTTTGTAATTTCAAACACAGTTGCGGGAGACGCTGGATGGAGGAGTGAAATTGGGTAACCGGCAATTACATTAACGTTTACAGATGAAAGATGGCCAAAATCCGAGTCTAAGATGGATGGAATGGGATGGGAGTTCACGCATGCATGCCTTATCAATCCGGATGATTCCGCGTGCAGCATGATGCCGTTTTTCGACTAGACTAATTAAATGGAGAGCCAACAAATTTGTTGGTGGGAAGGGAAAATTATTTATATCCCAGTTTACTTTAACAGCCTTACTTTTTCCCTTCTATACATTAGATTTGCATGTAAAAGCAAAGTTTATCCATTTTTTCTTATCTATATTTACTTTATAATTGATATATGACATTATTTCCTTTTAATTTCCTTTCATGCTTTCAACTTTATTTACTTTATAATTGATGTTGTCTCTTATACTGTTACACGAGCATTCTAGCCCAGTTGGAGGTTGGCACAAATATTGTCACAGACAAAAAGATAAGTAGGGATGCAGCTTGGATTGGGTTGACCCCACCTCGTCCAACTCAACCTGACAATTGGGTTTTGAATTTGGGTTCAATTCTAATTTAGGTTGGTATCTGGTTGACAATAACCTAACTTGAAACTTGCCCTAATTATATATCTAATACAAAAATCTAAATTCCTAAAAGAGTAGAACTCTACCTACATAGATTCTTGATTCTCTCATTATCTTCATTTGAACAATGAACCTATCCCTATTCCAACCAAGCATGTTGTCAAAATTCTTTGTTTCCCTCTTTTTCAGTGGATCCATCTCCTCATCCCCATCTATTTCCCTCTTTCCTAATTTTGGAACTTTTCAAAAATCCCTTTTCCAAAATTGAATGGAGTTGCAAAGTGCTATAATTATTCCAATCATCTTCCATAGAAGTTGGCAACAACATAGCCAAGCCATTAGAGTTAAGCGTTGAACCTACATAGCCAACCCAAGTAAATATATACCAGGGATTCCAAACATCCCCCATTTCATCTATCCCTTACGCATTTCGTGTGTTTTCCACTTTTCCTATTTTCTTTACTTGTTTTGAAATTTATGTTATTTGCGGTTATACATCTTTCTATTTCTTGAGGCTTTTCCCCATTTCTCCATCTTTTTGATTGAAGTGAGCCAATCACACCAATTTGGATTTATGGTGAATTATGACTATTGTTGCCTACAAGTGTTTCAATGTCAGTCTCATTGTTAACTTTTAATTATTAAAATATATTATGTTTTCAACTTTCATAACTAAATATTTGATTTTTTATTCATTAGAATTTAAGAAGTGGAAATATTTTGTGTTGTGGCTTTTAGTGGATGTTGAAGATTTTGTGTATTGTTCAATATTTTTTGCCTATTTTCTATAACTTAAACCTATTTCAACCTCAACTCGAATTCAATATAAACTCGATCTATTGAATTTGCATTAGGATTGAGGTTTTAAAATTAAGATTGAGTTCAAATTAAGGTTAAGGTTGAAAATTTAAACTAGGGTTACCTGAATGATCCAAGTTCACCCCTGAATACATGGTGGGTGGTAGGCCTTCCTCATAGCTGTGTTTGTCGTTTTTCCAGAAGAGATGAGATGCATGCATGAAAAGTATTCATTAAGTTGGACAGTTCATCTTCAACTCCGTAAACTTAGGGTTGTTTACTCTGAGAGTTGGGAAGGAGGAGGGAGGCCACGTTTTAGTTGATGCCAAGTGTAGGGTGGAGAAGTATACCTTGTGTGGGAGGCAGGTTGGAAAATAACAGCTCCAACCCACCACCTCCTTTGAAAAAAAACAAAACCCAACTCAACTCTTCTCTCCCTCCCTCTCTGGCACACCAATCAGTAGGATTTATTTTCTGGCTTTAGGTGCGGTGTGAAATTGAGTGTTCACGAGATTCCTGGGAGAGGGGAGAAAGGGGATAGCAGCAGCAACAACATTACTCCATCGCAGTTGGAGGGGAGGGAGGGGCATCTCATCAGTCAACATTCAATTCCTACGCCTGCCAAACTTACCTTCTCGGCCCCACATCTCCAACTATATATCTTCTCAGTTTTCACCTCCCTCCATCTCTAAAATGGTGGTCACTTGCGCCGCCCATTTCTCATCCTTTGAAAACTCATTACTAGTTGACTTGGTGATAACACATGATGACTCGACCGATAGGATTATCTTATGGCAAATAAGGGGGATTTTCTCCTTTTATGGAACCTTTTTTTTTTAATTATATATATATATATATATAATTCGGGTAGATTGTAAAGTTCGTTATGCCATTTTATGTGTAGCATGAATTTAGAAATAAAAAATGCTGCCATACCCACAGTAGAAACAGTTTGTGAAGGGCTACAAGCATCCATTTGCGACATCCAAGTCTATCATGTTGCAGGTTGTACCTTGTTCCAGGAATCACAATGGATCTGAAAATTGGTGCTTTTAGCTCCCTTTTAACCTTTTTTCTGTAGTTTGGTCTACTTAAATAATATTTTTATATAATTCAGGGATTGTTGAAACGATTGACATCAATAGCTAATATAACGTGCTGAGAAACTTTCTACTGCATCCTTAGAATTTGATGGACCTATAGCATTTGATGGACCTATAGAGGAGAAGAAATTTACCCAATGTTTTCCTCCCTATTAATCATCAAACAGACTTTTAAGCAAAATAAAAAATAAAAAAATACACTCCGTTTGATACCAAATGCTTGTGACATCCTATAATTAAAAATTTCTCACCCAAAAGGAATTAGTAGGAATTCTCTAAGCCATCGTTGGGCTGCTTCCAGCAAGTCATGCTTAGGTGCCAGTCTTGTAGAATGAGATGGACTGGGAAGCTCGTAATAAATCCTCCTAAGATAGACATTCTGCGGACTCCACCGATCCATGTCAGCAACTTGTTGATAAGATACAACCCAGGAGGTGTCCAAAACATCCAGCTGATTCCCTATGGCAAGGCAAGGGCATGGACAAGATCCTTGCTTCTTATCGTCATTATATGTAAACGATCCAACAGTTGAACAGTCCGGATTGTCCTAGAACCGGCCCGCACATGTAGTAGAAGCATCATCCTCAAGTCTTAAATGGTGATCAACTAGCACGGGAATCTTCAGTCCTTCCATAAATGCCGCCCCCTCTCATCAGATGCTGGCGCATCCTCTCCGTCCACTCTCTTAAAAAGCACATCAGCTAAAAAATAATTTAAATTTTATCTCCAGCCCATCGCACGGGCTAGTTGTCACACGTGTAAGATGGTATACTGCTCGCTATCATACATCTCAAAAAAGGGAGGCCATCGCTGTCTATCCACGAATCTAGAATATGGTGGGAAGAGAAAAAAAAATCCTTTCCCTTAAAAATTTATATTCTAGATCATATCCACAGAAACAGTGGTAAAGCAGCTCATCTATCACAACCACGCCTACATGGACGGCCCAGATTAAAAATAGAAAAGGCCGGCACGTGAATCTCATTAAATCTCGACGCATGGAGGTATACATCGCGACGGACGAAAAATAACTCGCAGCCTCTCGACCTCCCGAGAAAAACGTTGGGAATCCGCTGGCGATTGTGGAATGGAGAGTTGAGTTGTGCCACGGGCCATGTGGACGTCCAAATGCACCGCACGCATGGCGAGTTTCCCATGCATCGAGCTGCAGAACAAATCATGGCCGGCCTTTTATAGGGCAAGGATACAAAATATATCATTGCCAAATAATAATGATAGTAATTCAGAACTGTGGAAAGTGGACGGTTTTTAGTTTGGAAGAATGATTATGCATTGTAATTATGGCTACCATATTCGATTGATATAAAGTAATAATTCATATTTGTTCAATCATTGCGATTCTTGGTCGTGCTCCTAATACTCCGGTTCATCATCTGTACAAGCTTTGGATGGATCCACGCATATGGAGGATGCATGAGCTTTCATCAACAAACCAAAGTGTTATGAATTATAGTAGTATATTGATATCTTATGAAATAGAATATTAGCATGTTAATTTCTCAAAAAGATCTTATAAAATTCTATATCTTATTTAATGACAGCTCTTAATATGAATAGTGTAATTATATGACCGCATCATGGGTTTAATCAGCTTCCCTATTTATGGGTTATTCGGTTTCAAGCAAGAATGTATTTTATTGCAGCAAAGACCCTCATTTGCAAGTAAATTGATTTTGATGCGGTCATGGACGTTCGGCCATGCATGCCTTGTCATGTAAATTTATTGTTCGTGACAATCTTATTCAATTAAGCAATACAACCTTCTATGTTATTTTATTAAAATTTCATGAAAATATTTTAAACCTACATAAAAATCAATATTACTTTTGGTAGGTTTAAAAAGCAACTGTTTATTTCATTCATAAAGGTGTCTTTCGATTTATATAAATGGTTTATGTGCAAATCATTTTCTTTCTTATTTATTTGATGTGATATTTATATATCTTTGGTATCCTTAATAATCTTATTATTTTGTATGTGATTACTTGTATTTTCTATCATATTTTTTATCAACAAGCATGTGTATTTTCATCACCTATTTTATTTCTTGTCTTCATTCACTTTATATTGGCACCACCTATTTTCTTTTTCCCTTTTTTTACACTCTATCCCTCTTTTATACCGGTCTAAACACCCATCATAAAAAATTATTATATAATTAGTTTCAAAATAAGAAATCTACTCAAAGTGCAATACGAATACAGTTTAAGAAAATCAAATGGAAAATATTCATCCTCATAGAACTTGCTTACTAATATAGTGAATTTTGCAAGACAAAAATATAAAAGTTCCCCTAGCACCACAAGTGATCAAATATTGAAAAATGAAGATAAAAAAATAGATAAAAAGAATGTGCCTATACCCAATATGTTTTAAGGCGTGTTTAGATACCTTATAAAGCCCATGGATGAAAAACGTTTATTTTCTTTTGATTTGATATCTATCTACTCTTAACAATTATATTATTCTTACTATCATTAATAGTTATATTTTTAGTTATAAACTTTATTTTTTGTAAAAAATTGGGGCATGTTTAAACATGATATATCAGAGAGAGTGTACCCGTCTATTGAAAAATATATTTAAAATGCATGCCACTACAAGTGAAATAGAAAATAATATTAAAAAAAACTTTTTTATAAAATATAAAAATATAATAATTAAAAATATAGATAATAATAAAAAATATATAATTATTGGGAGCAACAATAGAACAAGAGGGCGTATTTTAAATGCACACTCAAACTAAACATACCCTTTTCTATTTTATTTTTATTCACCCGATGTTTAAGCATTCGTCACTCTGCATAGTATTTTACATTTTCATTTCACACTTTTATCTTCTACCGCTATCCAACACGCCCTCTCGCGACCAGATATGATCATGCAGGGTTGCTTGTTCATTTTTCACACGGCATGTGACACAGAAACACCCTTCTTTTTCCGTTTTATCCTTTCCTTTCTTAACCTGTGAAACCTCATTTTACCGACCAGCTTAAAGTTCCAAATTGCATGAACGTTTCTGAATTTGAATGTTTCAAATCGTGGAAGAAATGCCCCAAAATCAGATAATAAACCGACAATACGACATTCTTCCACCTCTTCACTATATCTTTCATCTTAGCCGTCCATTAGACACGCATTATTCACCTGCATAAAATACCATTAATATAATAAGTTAACATTTGGCAGGCAGTAGGTAAAAATTTGAGGCCAAAATTTCGAGGGGATGAATCGATTTAGTTCCCCAAGAGAGAGAATATTGTATTTGGTATGGCAAGTGCATCAAGTACATTTGACCGCATGAGTATAAATCAGTGGGTAACGTATCTCATTTTGTCATGATTACACCTCTATTTTGGGATAATGACCAAATCAGGCGTTGCCTTTTTCCCATGAAATGACGTAAATACCCTCACTTTTCTTCTGGCGACAACCCTACTTTGCAGAAATTCTTCCCGCCTGTCCTATGCCAAACTTCCCGCGTGACTCGCCATCCGTTCACTCCCACATTACTAAATCATCATGCAATCCAAACCGTCCATTTTAATATATTGCATTTATATAGTTTAATATTTTAATTTATTTTGGTATTTTGTCAAATAATCAATTATCAAGATTTATTCATTACAAATATAAATGTAAATTTCCAAAATTAAATAAAGATATTTTAAATTAATAATTTTAAATTATCGACGGACCCGATTGCAGAAAAATGTTAGAAATGGGTTCCATTGTGATACCGAACACGCTTATTTAAAATCTCGCGATGTAGACATAAGAACTCTTTATATATGGTAGGGACATGACTACTGTTTGAAGTGTCACTTTATCATTTTTCTCCTTGAAACCTCATGTTTTGACGGCATCCAAACCGTACAAAAACTCTAATTCATACAGAAGTCGAAATATAAGAAATGCAAACGAATTTCTTGTTAGATTGGGCATTACGAATCAACGGTCCAGATGATTATTGCTCATCCGACATGGTCTGCTTTGATTTTTAGGCCAAAATATCCCCGGCGGAATGTATCTGAAAAAAAATCTACCACCATGCCTCGTGGCTTGATTGGTCCAAAAGCTCTCTGGCTTTGAATCCAAAAAGAAGATCTTGGCCATTTGATGTGATGGGCCATGTAACCGTCATATGATTAATTTAAATAGAATATTTTGGACGGTTAAGATCGTCTTCCTGAAAAAAGGGGACCGTCATGGAGCAGTTGTTTGCCTTTTTGGTAGTCCTGATGACTACCTTTCCTACTTTTGAGTACATAAGACACGGAGAATTCAAATGATTGCGTTACACCATTCAAAAAGCTATTGCCTGCAAGGACCGTTTGTATGCTAGCAACCGTTTCCTGGTCTGCGTTACGATATGAAACTATGCCCGCAGGTATTGTTACAACATGAGATGGTCCGACTTTAAATCCAGCTGTTCATCTGATCTAGACAAATAATCAAAGATTAATTAGATAACCTTTCTATCAAATCAACAGATCCAGTTTCAATTTTCTTCAGTTAAATCAATAGAAGTTTTCCATGTCAACATGATCAAATAAATATTAGGGTGCTTTACTCAATGGAAAAAGGTTGGAAGAAAAGAATAATATAAAAAATAAATAAAAAAAGAGTGATGTGATATCATTGAGGGTGATAATTAAAAATAAAATAATTAAGTTTTTTTTATATAGAAAGATGTAAAATAATTATTGAAAATATAAAAAATAATTAAAAATAAATTTTGAATAGTTAAGATATTAATCCCTTTTAGTTGATGTAAAATAGTTATTAAAAATATTTAAAATAATTAAAAATAAAATTTTGGATAGTTAAGATATTAATCCCTTTTAGTGTTTTGTGTATTCATTCATCGTACGATGAAAAATTATAGCAGAATGGATTAAAAATGTTGGCCTATAGATCTGAAGGTCTACGGTTTGACATGCTCCGGCAACTTTCGTACTAGCTCGCTTTCTAAAAGCGCCCCAAACGCTGCCGATCCATGCAACGTTGTTATCGAACAGCACTGGAACTGAAAAGATATCGGTGGATTATGGACCACAGAAACGAGATCATGTCCCCACAACACATGCATGTGGTTTGGCTACAGATCGATTTAAAATTGGCCATTTTATTAGATGGAAACAATGATCATAACCATTGAAAATTTCTAAAAATGAGACATATATTTCAATGACATATACAAAAGCATTAAAAGATTGAATGGATCAGATCATCCATTGAAGGTGTCTCAAACTAAGAACATAGATTCAAATTATTGGACGGTCTAAATTAGCAGGCGTAGAAAGGACATGAACTTCTTATCCGTCGATCTGCCCAACCCACACGTCATGCTACCCAACGAAACCAGGCAGCAGACCATAAAAAGCCCCACAACTTCGTAGGGATAACAAAGAACAATATTCGAGCCATCTGTTTACCGTCAATTCACATGGTTTTTCATCAATCTGGACCGTCCATATATGTCTTCCTACATCATGGATCAGAATTTCAAAAACCTTCACATTAGTATCAAGCTAATTATCATTTAAATGATATTTTAGAGTACGGTGCTAACTAATTGTTTTCCACTTAAATGTAATTGGCTTGAGAGGTATAAATATATGAAGGGACTGTTGAGATTGGAAGAGAGGCTTTAAACGTATCGGTTGTTGAAATTGAAAAGACAGGTGGCAGTAATTCAAGCTGAGGGATGCATCTTGTACCGTACACCTAATGGATGCGAATCCTTGGTATGAAGGGTTATTTCTGAAAGTTTATGTGAACATTTTGGTAATTACGCAATGAGTATTATAAGCCAGTTGCAGGAAACTCACAGACAGAGATGGCCACAGGTCTCAAGTCTGGGGAACGTCTCATCCCTCTCTCTCTCCCCAGATGAAGTGGCTTTCAAAAGCCAAGCTTTCCTTTCTCAAACTCCCTCTCTCGCCGATCAAGTACCTTTCAAAAGCTCAAACCTTTCATCTCTCAAACTCTCTCTTGTCTTCTTTCTGAAATCCCTTTGAAAAGCTCAGCACCTTTCTATTGCAAAACTCTCTCTCTCTCTCTCTCTCTCTCTCTCTCTCTCTCTCTCTCTCTCTCTCTCTCTCTCACAGACACACACACACACACATATCCAAATGCCAAATGTACTTCTCTTGAAAACCCACATTTGAAATCCCTTGGAGAAGCGGTATCCTCTTTCCGTCTCTGTGTACGTAAGAGATACTCAGAAAGCGAGGAAGAGAGATGCTGTCGAGAATGAACGGCGTTGCTTGGATGGAGGAAGGAACGACGGCAGCAGAAGAGGAAGACGCTGTCTCCTGGCCTCGGAACGCCACGGAAAGGCATGACGACATCGGCCTCTCCACCTTCAAATCCATGCTGGAAGAAGACTGGTACTTGAACAGCAACCCCAACCCAAATCCTAATCCCTCTCAAACAGACTTCCACTCCCTCCAAACCCACCCAGAAATCAAAGACCTTGCATTCCCACCCAATCCAAATCACGACAACCTCCTCTCACACCACCTGGACTCCTCCTCCTCGTGCTCTCCTTCCTCTGTCTTCAACATCGACCCTTCCCACCCCTTCTTCCCCCCGCCCCCGCCGTCGAAGAACTGCATGGCGTCCCTCCTCGGCAACGTCTGCAGCAATCCATTCGACGGTGGGTTTGATCTCGGCTGCGACACAGGTTTCCTCCCACCCATGCAGTCAAATTCCCCTCTTTTGGGAAACAGGGGAGGTGGGGTTTTGCCGGGGTTTAGCAGCTTGGCGACGGATAGCCAGATGGGAGCTCAGGAGTTGAGCTCGAGCGCTCATTTTCCAATGGGCCGCTTGTTTCCTGCCCCCGAAAACGCCGGTATTGATCCGACGATTTTCAGTAGCTTCGAGGGCTCATCGGAGAGCGCTCTGTTTCCGAACAGGGCTAAAGTCCTGCGACCGCTTGAGATTTTCCCTCCCATGGGAGCCCAACCGACGCTCTTCCAGAAAAGAGCTGCTCTCCGGCAGAATTCCTCTGCAGCAGACAGCATCCGTCCGATACGAATAGATGAGAATTACATGAAGGGCAATAGAGGTGGGGAGGAAGACAAGGAGAAGAAGAGGAAGAGCAATGAGGACGATGAGATAGAAGATGCGAGTGGAGATGGATCGGGTTTGAATTACGACTCCGACGAGGGGTTGGACAACAACGCCACAAAGGCGCAGGAAGACGAGAACACAAAGAACGTTTCTAATCCCAACAGCACTGTTACTGGTGGTGATCCGAAGGGGAAGAAGAAAGGACTGCCAGCGAAAAATCTGATGGCGGAGAGGAGGCGGAGGAAAAAGCTCAATGATAGGCTCTACATGCTACGGTCTGTTGTGCCGAAGATCAGCAAGGTGAGAATTCTTAGTCTAGCATTAGAATTTTCTCCTGATAGTATTCTTTTATTTTTATTTGAATGGGAATCTGACTCGTGCTTGGAGGATCTTCCTTTTCCCCTGATAGTGATTGTTGGTATGACATGATTGTCTTATTATGGATCTTGTGAACTGAGCTTTATGCTTTGGATGAATTGTCACAGGCGTTGATTTCTTCAGTTTCTGAACTTTTCTGCTTATTTATCTTTATAAGATATGTTTGGCTGGGCGTTATGTTTGTCTCCCACTGCTATGATATGGAAGAATTGTTTCAAATCAGAGCTTTCTCCTTGGTGAGCCATACCATTTAGGTCTTCTTACCACTAAAGTGAGACAGTTTTCTCTGCTCCCCACTATGTATAAAGAACACTAGTGGCTACAACAAAATTGATTTATTCATTCATTGGTTTTGTGAGATTTATCTTACATGGAGATCAAATGGCCTGATTTTGCTGAAAATTAAATTAGTGTGGCCCACTAATGTCTGAGTGTCGGAAACCTCAAATGTCTTATCTTTTGAACTTTGGTTATGGTAATTTTGTCTGTTTATCCTTATTTTACCCGCCTTCTAAGACAGGCTTTCAGTGTTTGTGATTTTCTTCCCAAGTATAAATGCTACAGACATGGAATTCATGTTCTTTTTGCTTTTGGCTACACTAACCCCCTGGTTGAAATGAGAGAGCATGGTGAAAGTTAGACGCTGAAATTAGTGGAACAAATAGAAATCCAGATTTGGGACAAATGAATTCTGCAATTACCTAATGAACCTTTGGCAAAAGCTGATTGGTTGAGAGCCAAAATAGAGTTCTTTGCTTTTAAAAAATGGTTGAGCTTTTAATTGTCTTGCAAAGCTGAGGCCTTTGGGTGTTGCTTGAGTATAATGGGAAGATTTCAAAGTTTAAATGGTGGTCTGTTCTAAGAAATACATGCCTTACTCATCCATTCAATGTGCACAGAACAGCATTTGGTTTTAAATGGCCGCTCTGGCATTACACATTGAAACTTAATGCTGTTTGCCTATTTTGTAGTGAAAATTGTATCAGTGGTGTCTGAATTAGAACTGGCTTTGACTGAAACTGAGAATGGGACCAATTTAGGTTAAGTTGGAGCAAACCATATGTGCTTTAGTTGCTATGTGGCTTGCACCTTGCAAAATGACAATAAAAATGAATCTTTGACCCTTTTAACCAAGGATATGCATGATATTGCTAGACTAGATTCCAGACAAACAAGCCTGTGTGTAGTGCATATAATCAGTTGATTAGATGAGTATCATCTCTGAGTAGGACATGTTTCCAAATTTTGCTGGGCTGAAAATTTCTGGTGGGACATGTTTAGCTGACTTAAGCTGTCAATCAAACATGCTGATTCTAGCCTCAGCATGTTTGTCTTGTTATCTTGACAGTAGATGTGTATCTTTTATAGCTGTCTATTTTAGCCTTCTATTGAACATTTCAAACTGCCTTACTCTATTCTTTTCCTTGTTACCTAGCTGCACTAATCAAGCTTGATGGTCATGCTTTTTAGATAATCAGCCTTATGTTTGGCTCATGGTGATCACGTTGTTCCATATGTATTTTGCAAAAACTCACACCTGATGTTGCAACTTCAACTCCTTGTCTCACAACCACTAGGACTTATGGGTCAAATTTTATTAGTTTCTGATGATTTTTAATTCAAAGTTCACTCAGATCTACTAATTTTAACAGATGATGTTTTGACTGGCCAAAACACCCAAAGGGTTGTGTGAATGAAAATTTGGCTGGATTCCATTCTTTCATTCATTCTAAATCATTCGTGTAGTTACTTCCAAAGAAGTGGCATATGAATTTTCTACCAGTCCAACTGGTATACCCTACTGAGTAATCAGGGGATCCATAGTGGGCCGATCACCAAACATGATGTACTCACGTCCCACACATGCATGCAGAGACTAAACCTTGAGGGATGGTGCAGTCAAATTCCCACTATTTTCTTTTTATTCTGTTTTATTCTTCCTTGCTGTTCCTCTCACTTACTCCCTTGTACTGTGCTTTTTGTGCTGAAGGTTTAATATGGTTTCTGTCTTGGCAGATGGATAGAGCTTCAATTTTGGGTGATGCAATTGAGTACTTGAAGGAGCTGCTTCAAAGGATCAATGACTTGCACAATGAACTGGAATCAACACCTTCCAGTTCTTCACTGCCTAGTACTGCTAGCTTCCACCCTTTGACACCTACACCCCAAACCCTGCCATGCCGTGTCAAGGAGGAACTCTGCCCCAGCTCATTGCCTAGCCCAAACAGTCAACCTGCAAGGGTACATTTGCAGTCCTTGCAACTCAAATCTTCCCTTTTCTTGTCTTCTGTTTTCATTTATATTCAATATTTGTTAGGCAATGGTGGGAGCATATCTTGTGTGCAGCATACTGGCTTCCATAGATAGTGCTGCATTCTTGGTGCACATGAATCTTTGAACCACTTGATTGCCTTCTGGGACAGATGGTGTACAAAGCCTGACATTATGATTAATTCCATTCCTGGTACATTACATATTTTGCAGTTTCTTTACATTGAAGTCAGTCAGTTTCATACAATCTAATGACATGTGATGGAGAATGTGGTCAAAATGAATGCCATCCTCATTCTTTTTCTTTTCACTACATCTGTTTTTGCAACATGGTCATCTCTACAGCATTTCAACTTTTTGCATTGAAAAGCAGCCTACTCTCTCTCGCTCTCTAGTTTTGATTGAACCCTTGTCGCAACTATTTCTTGACATGTGCAGGTGGAAGTCAGGGTGCGAGAAGGAAGGGCTGTCAACATTCATATGTTTTGTGCCCGTAGACCTGGACTTCTACTTTCTACGATGAGGGCAATTGATGGGCTTGGGCTCGACATTCAACAGGCAGTAATCAGCTGCTTCAATGGGTTTGCACTGGATGTTTTCCGTGCTGAGGTACATATACTTTTCTGACCATCCATGGCATTTTCCTGTTTCAAAAAATTTTCACACTGAAATTTGTGCGTGGATGTACCAAAATCGCTGGCAGAGTTGATAACTTGTGCACTTAATGAAGCAGAACTAGGTGGCTCAACATGAACCCATACAGTTCAACTCAACTTGGTGATACTTGGAGCCTAGCCACTTGGAGACTTGCTATTTCATGACTTTATTCACCCAAGTTGTCAAAGAAATCATCAAATTGGAGTCTTTGTTTTGCATTTAGTCTAGTGGTGTCAAATCAATCAACATTGAATCTATGTTGAAATCACTTCAGCTCAACTAGTGTGTAATCAGGATGAGTTATCAAGACTTTCTTCAATGGTTTACTACAATGCATTGATGGAACATCTTTGTTTCAAGATGCACCATTATTGATTTGGTTTCAGGAAACTGGGAATGGCCATGTTTCACAGTTCAAGGAAACCAATCCATTTGGCCATCTGATCAGTGGCTAACAAATAGGATTTCAACTCAAAACAAAGTGTGTTCCATATTCAACAATCAGATGTGTCCAGTTGCTAGAGTTTTGGGTTAAAATTAGCAATCTGGCGGACCTTAACAACCAACATGTCCTACCAAAATATTTTTGCTGCATGAATGCTGGTTAAATAGAATATGGACCGAGGTTGCTAGGAAAGATCTTAAATTAAACAGTCATGGTCTGACTCATGGTCAGACTATGGACATGGTCTATAATGGAATGGAATGGTGTAACAGATGCTGTGCAGTTGACCCCAATGAATTGGGGAAAAGCTCATGACGATGATCTTGATCATGATGATAAAGTGCATGCAGAAGTGCACCTCAGCAATGGTTCAGACAACAGTGCATTTTTCTCGTCAGTGTATGCTGGAGACTTTGTGAAGTGCACTCCACAGAAGAAATATGTTTCTCATTGTCTTTCATATCTCAATGTGGAAAACTTGAACCGTGCTTTCATGCATGAAACCAAATAAGCATGTCCAAATGTTCTGCAGATCACATTTGTTTTTATAAATGTTTGAAAAAAAAATCAGACTTACCTCTCTGCTTTTCAGCAATGCAAGGAAGGCCCCGATGTTCTGCCGGATGAAATCAAGGCTGTGCTTCTGCATTCTGCTGGCTTCCAAGGGACAATGTAGGTGAACGGTCGAAGAACTTCATCACCACGGAGGCACTGACTGTTGTAGGTACGATAGGAGTCTGTAAATGCATCTTCCTTGCAGTTTATGGGAAATGTTCTTTGAATCAATTTATGCAGTAGCTTTTAACAGGGTTTCAGGCAGTATCATGTTTGTGGGGCATTCCCCTTAAGCAGGCCAAGAAGCATGCAAATACCTCTTCCATCTTAAATTTCAAATTTCAGTGTTAGAATAAAACTTTCTCTGCTGAATCTTTGGTCTCTATGAATGGCATGAGCGTCTTGTTATTCTGATCCACCATTATTTGATTTGTTAAATGTGCACATCTATTTCTCCTTATCCGAGCACACCGGGGTCAGATTAAATGGTTAACATGGTTTTTCCTCAAAGTTGAAAATCAGGATTGTAGATCAGCCAAATTTTTATACCAAGTTTCTCTTGAACAAGTGGCCCCACACCGCTTGTAGAGTGGCAGTCACAGTCAGAAGCAAGCAAGCATGTGGGCATTTCTCCCATCATTAAATTTCCTTTGTCCATGCAAACAGGGCCCTAGTTTTGGTGTTTTTATCTCGAAGGGTTTGCATGGTTGTCCCTTACGACGAAGAGGACTAATAATACCCGGAAAGTTGTTTGTTTTTTTATTGTTTTTTTAAATTTTTTGGACCACCCAAATGGTGGGGCCCACTGACAAACCATCCTTTTTATTCTTTTTACGTGGTGAACAATGGGGGGAGACCATAGCGGTAAATAATAAATGCAAGCGTGTCCATATCTCGTGTATTCTCTCTCTACAACAAGACAAGCCCATTAATTGCCACCGATCGTATTCGTATACCCTGTCCAACGAATGGAGATTGCGAGTGGATCTTTACACCCCATTTTTCAAATGTATGTGGGGAAATTAACTTGGACAGCCTGTTAGGCTCCATTGGATAAGTTACTAGAACTTTGTGGGGGTCCACTTTTGAGTGATGTTTCATCTGCACCGTCCATCCTATTTTGGTGGTCAATGAATAATGATATAACAGATAAAGTTACTTAATGATGTGTCAAAGCTAAATTTTTCTAATTTCCATAAGTAGAACTGCGGAAGGTTGAATTGACTAGGAATGCCCATACGGAAGTGCTGTGTGCGTCGGGGTTTCCTCACGTGAAAACTGAAACTTACTAGGTTTAAGCAATTTGGATGGTTAAAAAATCAAATTGAAAAGCGGCAGCGCATCCAACAATCAAAGGGAACGAATCGACCAGGAACAGGAAAACAAAAATGCAGTCTGGGTGCAATGCTCCACACGTGACAATGATGTTGCATGGAAATGCCGGATTGTCTGCCCAAATGCATGTTTGAGGGGTCACCATCATTTTGACGAAAACTGAGTGTGGCCGTGTGCCCATTAAACTTCATTTTCATTGAATGTAAAAGATGCATGCACTGGCCAAATTGGGCTAGGTCCGGAAACATTACTCAAAAATTATCAAGCTTATCTTTCATAAGCTTTGTTAGAAATGGAGAGAGAGATAGAACCAGGGTGTACAGATAATGTTAGTAACATATGCGTAGAAGGTGATTGAAAATACAAAATGATGAGGAAGAAATATGACTGTTATGGTAGAAATGGATATTTACCCTTTTCTTTTTATTTTTCATTCTTTCAAAATTTCTTTTGGCAATTTATGTATTTTGCGTATACAAGTACCTTGGCGTAGCTGATTGTGGCCATATAAGCCTCCGTTTTTCCATGGAATTCTTTTAAGGGTGAAAAGTGCTTTGAAAAAATGTAAATTTACGTTTTTTCTGGGTAAACTATACCATTTGAAAATATGTAAAATCATATAAATATAAAAATTACTTGGATTCATTCAAAAAATATTAAAATGTTACAAATGTTTGCATAGTTGTTTATCTACGTAGAAAGAACACAATGAAAAACACAAGCGTTTGATTGCATATTTATGAGTTCCATAAGCAAAGAGATACATTTTAACTGGTGTATTATAAATGCTTAATACGTATTCAACAAATATTTCAAATTTATGGCGCACATGAGCCTTGCGTAGAGGTGATCATGAGATTCTTAAATGTTAGGAATGATCACTGGGTTGCTCAAACACTTTTAACTACTATTACCATTGCTTATATTTTTTGCAGTTACCTATTTTATCTTTGTCGCTAACCCTTTTTTCTTTATTGCTAAAACCACTAAAGAGTGCTACGTTTATTCGATAATTTCTTTTTTTTATCTAATATTAAAGAAAACGGATGTTGGTTAGGCACGCTCATAGCCACCATCTCAGCCCGAGTACAACCCAGCCCGACCCGTAGCTGCAACCCGTCTCTTCTCCCTTTTAAAACCCTAAGACCAAACTCCAGAACTCTACTCTCTCTCTC